>JAUZND010003857.1:0-12032 GCA_034780555.1 Coelogynopora nodosa
AATAAAACATAGTATAGGCGTATAACAGTAGTATGAGTTTACTATTTTATGTTTACATATAAGCAGAATAGTATATAGGTTAAAACGACTTGTGCACAAGCCAAAAGTGACAAAAGTTTTTTTAAATTGACCAAATGTCGCTATAAAGCTCGGCAATATTTTGCCGGCAATATTTTTGAAATCTTCTTAAAAAATTCTCCTCAGTTAACATGTTCAGATAATAAGTGGCGTGAAACCAAATATCAAGACATGACTGTGCCGAATCATACCCTTTTAAATAATTAATAGCCTGGGGAGACGACACTGTTACTGGAGTTTAGACCTCAGTAAGCAGATTATAATCAATTGAGTATAACACCTTGTGAGATAAAAAAGTAAACAGTTTAAATCACAGCTTAAATCAAGTTTCAAAATCTGTCTCCGCAATCATTTGTATCTCTTAAATTCTGGTTTCTGACAAGAGACTGGAGTGTTTCAAGAATTGTGTTAAATAACAGCGTTCTGGATGCCGAAATCAAGCTGCATATCCACGATTTTCCTCTTTCAATGTTACCCTCCTTGGGTGCCCCCCCTGAAGACGAAAGAAGGATGTTATCAATTGATTTTCAAGTAACTAATACCGCATATATACTGAAAAGGAGGGAGGTCATCCTAAAAGGGTTCTAAACATGCTAACATAAAGTGGTTAATCGAACTGCTGAAAGAGATCGGAAATCGACACGATGCAGCAGCCAGACCAATTTCTTATATACATTATTATGCGTATATATATGCGACAAGTGCAGGATCTGTAAAACTCAGTTTATCTTCAATGACATGGGTACCTTCGAGGCACTCATAACCAAAACCACTCGTAACTATCATTGCAATTGTTTATATACCGAGACATTCTTCATAAAAATTGATAGACAACCGATGAAGATTAATCGAAATCGATAGGACATTATTATTATTCGTAACCTCTTAATAATTATATAATTTTGAAGTATGCATAAGTTTAAAAAGATTTCTCGTTCCCGAGTCTTCTGGATATGGTTATTGAATATCTGGATGTAGAGGAGCCGCATAGAGTAGAGAAAATAACGATATATTGTAAAGGCGTCACCGGGGATAGGGGGGGGGCCGGGGGTGTTGAAATCCTTCAGCGTTGGTATTGACGCCTTTGGACTAAAAATAAGATTTTAACGATAAAACTGACACTGTACACTGTCATCAAACGTGTTTGCGATTTTATACCCTTCACGACAATATGTTTAACGTGCCAAATTTGTCGTAACCAGGGAGAATGCCATTATCAACACATATCGTATTGTATCTACATAAATGTATTTAAAGTACATATTATAGGCCCTATATCGCCAAGGTATAGAAACTAATATATAAATATATTGTATATGTATGGTTATAATGCCCTAATAAAATGAATATGATTGATCATTTGTTTCTAAACTGTTGTTTTTATAATAAAAATAATAAATGCCTCGATTTATTTATTAATCTTATGACAAAAGCAAATACGGCACTTTTCTATACAACGTTGCCCCCGCCCCGCTCCATTGAGAGATGGACTCGGTGTTTACCTAAATCAAAGACAGCAGCGATTCAACAGTCTGATAAGGTTTTGGTCGAAAAAATGGGCTGTATTCAAATCCTATAAATTCTCATAGTCGTGCTATAGGTGAGTGGACTACCTTGTTCTTAAGTGAACTTTGAAAGTTTGATAATTCTCAATTGTTATACACTTACATAAATTGAAAATATTGTAAATTTTATAACCTCTTCTCCATTTTATAAAGGTTCAATAAAAAGCGTTCAACCCATTTTCTTGTTAAAATGGGGATTGCATTTAAAATCACAAAAACTATCGGATGTGAAAAATCGATGGACAATTTATGTTTTACATAATTTTAAACTATGTTGTCTTATAAACTAAACTAATAATATTTTTCAAAAATTACATCTTCAAAAAAACTATGCCGTGTATTGTATAACATGGCCGGGGCTAGAAAATAATTATATTTGGATAAATGTATATTCCTTTTGAATACTTATGTTCTATTATCTATTTGTAGATGAAGATGATTGCAACAGAATATTGCATTCAATTTTCTTAGAGTCTTTTAGCTTTTCATATAAAATAAATAAGAATTCCTTAGCACGATAATTTCTATGAAAAAATAACACTGTTAATTGTTTATGTAAAATATCCAAAAATAATTTTACACCAAGCTATTAATGCCATTAATCATTGTTGGAATATGGATTTATTCCAATATTTAAAAAATATATATAAATCAGATGTATCAACGAATGTATAGACAACGATTATTTCAAGATAACAGACGCAGGAATATAAATCAAATCAAAATAGCGAAACTCTGGAAATAACAGAATTGCAACCAACGAATAAGAAACACATTTTTATAATTTGATATTTATTAACGTTGGGGTGTTCTATTATTTGAAAGTTTCTTTTAAGATCATACGAAGTTAATACACGTATAAATAAAAATGAGTCTGAGAAATGGAAGGAAAGAATCCCAATAATAGCGCCACAATATTGATAGGGAACAATTTCACCGTTTTGCTGTCTCTGTTTGAGTCGTACGTGCGTACCAACAGCTTCACCGACTTCAGGCGATACCAATAGTAGAGCAATAGCGCGTCTCACAATTCGTTTAAAGGATGCATCATCTCTATAGCGAATGACTAAGCTAAGATCCTGTATGTATCTCCAAATTCATTCAAGCATGTATGTGATTTGTTACGATATAATCTATTTAAAAATATTATATTTGTGACGTCATCAATTGAAAATATATTCGAAAAAAAGCTTATTGTCTCCAGTGTTGTCCAATATTTTTGTAGCTATATATCTAGTTATATACAGCGGTATTATGAAAAAATATCCTTAATGTTTAGTTAGTAAGAATGAATTTATTGTAATTGTGTTGATTTTGTATTAATTGTTTCAAACAATTTATTTAAATTAATAATTACCAAAACAATAATAACTTTATGTGGGCCTATATTGAATAAGACTACATTATAAAACAGAGAGTAATTTATTGACTTCGGAAATTACTTTCTGTTTTAAGTTTTAGTAACACATAGGGGTAACCCCAGAAAAAATTAAAGGGAGGCCGCTTTTCAACTTTAGAGGCACTATTAGGAAGTTATTGTAAAAGAGCAGCCCACATGAACAATTTATATTTTGAAGTATCTACTGTTTTTAGATTTATAATCAATATTTGAAATACTGTATAACATATTTAAATACGAAACAATATATAGGTCTTTATTTCCACAAACTTATATTTTAAGAAATGCACAAATTTACAACTATGTAGTTCAAACTGAAATTTATGCATACATGAATGTCATAGAGGAAAAAGGTCAATTAAAAGAACACACTCTTTTCTTAAAAAGGCACAACGTTAACTGTATCAAGGTTTATATAACTTCAGTTCCAAAGGTTCCAGTTCGCACAATATGTTTTGCACACATTCTAATGTTTTGCACACTTTCTAATGAGTAATATTTGATAATAATATAAGTTAAATATTTGCAATTTATGAAGCAATGTGTCTGTTTTCAGCAATATATAATCCTTTTTAATCTCTCTATATAATATATATAATTTGGTTTAAGTAGACATTTAGTATATACGAACCGGAAAATTTAAATGTAGAAATGTATATGAATTGATATAAAATATTATAGTAAACTATAGAATGTGGAACTTTTGTACATTGGCAATTGTTTTTAGATTCATGAGGTGATACACTGGCACACCCTGAGGTATTATATTATTATAATAATTTTTACTTTCAATTATTCGTAGTATAATTAATATTAAGTGACAGAGATTTTATATTGTTTTTCAAAGAAATTAGTCCATCTAATGAATTTAGCCATTGGAAAGATTAGACCTAGTGACAATTCGCCATTAAGTTCTTAGCTGAAGCTAAATTAGTTCTAAAAACAATATGGCCGAATCATGTTAGTTTTGAAGCTCATGCCCACGAACCAACCAGTTGTTAGTGTGCAGTTAGCTCTTGTGATATGAGTTGGGGATGTTTTAGCTGGAATAAGATTAACCCACGTTGGAGTAAGGCGGAATTAGGATCGAGTTCCTTTAATGTGTCTATAATACGAAGTCTTTGAAGCAGCATGTAGAAATTTATCAAATTTATTTATGTCAATGTACAGTATAATTAACATCTGTTTTAACTGTTAATTCCAACTTGATAATGATCTCCTGATGAGATCGAAACGTCGACTTAATAAAATTGTTTTATTTTTGTTTTGTGTGTTTTTTCCTATTAGTTAACTCTAGCGAATTGGCTGTATATAATTATATTCATATGAATATTGTTAATATGCATTGATGTAATGTAATAAATATAAACATATATCGTGAGTTCGGACAGCAGCATTAGCGAACAGAAACACATTTTATTGGTTTATAACTTAAAAACAAGCTCATGAACGTGCTCGGTTTATTGTTAAAATTCCATGAGCTCGGCTCGGTTTATTTCTTAAAAACAAGCATATGAATGCGTTCAGTTTATTGATTAAAATTAACATGACACAAAAGCTTGTTTTTAATAAATAAACCGAGCTGAGCTCATGTAATTTCAAACAATAAACTGAACGCAAACTAAACTGAATATAAAGTAATATACCGAGCGCGTTTTTTTAATGAGCTCGTTTTAGACAATAAACTAAACGCTCTCGACGAGCTCATGTGAGCTCATGTGAACACGGTTTTAATGACTCCCCGTGAATTCTTTGAATTTGACTCATATTTCCCTGTATTTTCTCATATGTTCCTGTATTTCCTCACCTTTCCCTATATTTCCTGACATTTCTCTGTATTTGCTCTCATTTTCTTATAACATATCACACCTGATATATTGTTTATCATTTAAATTTAAATGGAATTTCAATTAATCAAAACAAGACAACGAAAAGTTTACGATTTTTGCCAATTTTGATTTTTGTATTTTATAATTAATGGGAATTATTTATTTCACATTTTCTAAAATATTCTATTTATCTTAAATCTATTTATATTTTATATTGGTGAAGTGATTAGTTTTATTAAATTTATTTGTAGTCTAATAAATAATTATGCAAATAACCTGTAATGTAAAATGTCTAAAATACTTGATAAAATTATGATAATATAACAAATAGTGTTTTACATGTAAAGCGTTTTTCATTTTAAGTTAGTTTTTAGAAAATATATTTCATTTAAATAAAAAAACTTTGAAACAATTAGTTTAAGAAATAATTTGTAAAACTTTATTTTTTATTTTACAGCTGTTCTGTATTTCGTTATTTACATTGATGCTAATAAGAAGGAAAAAAATCGACATAGGCTTTAATGTGTTGCAATTCATGAAATTCTTCAGGAAAGATCAATATGTGGTAATATACCAAATAAGAATATGTGATAGGACACATGTTATTTGGTGCTACTTATATACTTATATATATATATACTCCTACTTTAGATCATTTAAAAATGCCCTTTTTAGTTGACATACCATACGTAAACGTTTCACAAATCAATGTGTCCCTTTTCCTAAATTATTTTATATAATATGAATAAAACTTTAAAAAATGTGCGTTTTTTTTCAAAAACGTTATTTTAGAAGAAAAAGTATGGATGATGGATGGCCTTTATGTTAATAACCTCGACGGGAAACAATGGTTATTGCTTTTTTGCTTTATTATTATTATTATAATATTTTTTGGCTTTTTTTATTCCCAAATGAATTATCTATTAGACATATCAATTTTCTCAAATTATCATTGGTTATTTAAAACCCTTATTGTATGATTATATCAGGCAATAACAAGTTGACTGTGATCATGGATTAATAATACAATACTCCAAGATAACCAGTTAACTCTTTAAACTCTCTTTTCTATATGAGAATACAATAGAATGAATTTTTATCAGGAAATAATAATTATTAAAATAAATCAACTTTAAGGAGTTTTACAAAAAACTATAATATATTTTGTGTCTAAAATAAACAAATTTACAGTATAAATACATATTTATTATCATTGATAATAATTGTTTTCCATCAAAAATATTATTTGTAAAAAAGTCATAAATTTTTTATAATGTATTAAAATATTTTTATATGTTAACGTAGAAATTTCTAATAAATAGGTAATTATATTCTAAAAGGGCTACATATCTACGAAATAGAAAGCTAAACAGTATTTCACAATTTTTGTTTGAAAAAATCATATATACAATTATAGTAGGCCTATAGTACATATAAAAAAACAGTTCACTGTTTTCTACTGTTACTATTGTTTAAAGTTATAATTGTTATGAACTAACATTAGGTTTTTAAAAGAAAAGTTTTTTATTTAAAATTAACATTTTGTAAATATGGCATATAGATATAGTTACGTCTGTTACGTCATGTATACGTCATATATGTTACGTCATATAGTTACGTCATGTGTACAGAAAGGGTGTCATTTATTATATACAATACCGATTCACCTTTGCATACTAAAATAAGAAACCCATTTTACAATATAACGGAACTTAATGAAAAACAAGTTTGTTAAATATCATCAACGGAACTACTAAATATTCCAATAAAAAACAGAAATTCAAGTTTATTACATGCTGTGAGCTTATAATTTTATAGATCTGTATAAATTAACAAAATAGTAAAAGATACATCCTTTTATTGTTAATAAATATTAAAGGAAATATTTGTTATGGACTATACAGCTGAAGTATTTTTCAAAAGGCAAGTTTATCAAATGTAAAACATTAATTACTTTTTGTATATCAATGTGTGTACAACATAATTGCTTCTTTCAGTTTTTAAATTTACTGTGTGTATAATATTATTTATTCTTTAAATGTTTTAATGAAAATGGTTTTTTCTGTCTTTTTTTATTGTTACAATCAACTGAAAATATTTTCTGAAGCATAATACTACATTTTAGCATGTATTCTAGTGGCGAAATAGACTTATAATAAATATGATTAATAATAAATAGAATTAATATTTATTGTTTAATATTAAATATTTACAAATATAGTTTTAAAATACAATGTTAAAGTTTTGTATTATTTCATATTTACTTAATTAATTGGTTTTAAAATTGAGACTTCGGTAAATATTGCAATTTTAAATTTAACGATACTTAATTTGTATAAAATCCTATTTTAACCAATATTAAATAGTTATTAACTGTAATTTAGATAACTTGTTTTGAGAATATTATATAATATACACATCATAATCTTTAATTATAGGCTACTACCTTTGTTAATAAATTTTTCACATCCACAGCTTGCAAAACTTGTTTTAAACACGGTGGATTTTATATCGGAAAATCCAATAAAAGTTACAGAAAATAATCATGTTATAAATATAATTTCAATAGTTTTACAATTAAGTTATTTAAAATAAACCGTTAATATGACAACAATTATAAATATTTAAAATTAAAAAAACTAAACTAAATTATGTCAAAATTCTTCATAAAAACATGGAATCAAAATAAATAGAATATTTATTTTATAAATCATTCTGTTAGCAGAGCCACGAAATCAAGTCACAAAAAATGTGGAATCAAAAATATAAATATTGAGTTAGCTGCATAACTAACTTTTTGGCGTTTCTTGCACTTATAAAACAAATTGTTCATGTTTTCCCATAATTTCTATAAAAAATATTTTATCGATGATGTTTCTAGTTATTGTGTATAAGTAGAAATTATTTAACCTATTTGATGTTTTTGCTTTATATATGTATATATATATATGTAGATTAATTCAATTTTTAGGAGTTTTATTTATTAATCGTTTCGCTTCATACCCTAAATAAATTGTTTTCACATTGAACAAATGTTCTCGTATTTCTTTAAATATAAATAACGTTTACCTAACTTAAGAAAAATTTGACAAATATTTATATAGGCTTTAGGAGACATAAAAAAGACATTTACTTATTCATTTTGAATATGTGTGTCTTTTTTACTATTATTGTGCATTAAATAAACTTATTTTAATTTTCGCGTATGTACGTACTTACAAAATTATGTACAGTCTAAACAAACACAAAAACATAGTAATAACACTGTAAAAATGTAAATAAACTGTCATTATTATATTACTATATATATTTATTATATATATATATATATATATATATATTTTACCGTATGTATTAAATAATTAAATTATTTTTAAAAACAAAAACTATCTCTCCGATTTCATATCTAATTTGTCTTGAATAAAAAATAATGTGGTCTAAAATATTAATTCAATTATTATGCGTTTACAAATATTTAAAAGAATATAAAATATTGCGCTGATGTTAATAGCCATGCACACTGTGTGTAATATCATGAACTTTTAATGATATGTGTAATCTGAATAAAGCCTTTTAGTATTATTCAATCTGATCATATTTACTTTCAAACAAACAACTGTGATGAATAAATTAAAAAGTTGTGTGTATTTTTGTGAACGTGCGTGATATGAGGGGAATTATTTATAGATTTCCTCGGCGATGAAAGACTCCGCATAAAACCATAAACGTCTAAGAAGATCTTAACCTCTAAAATGTTTTATGCAGACAATCAATGTGAATATTGATATTATATTGCTTTCGAAAAGATAATGTTTAACTTATTCGTCATGATGAAAACCATCGATTCTGAAAATGAAATACAGTCTCTATAATATTTATGAGGTAATGTTTACAATTTTAACATTTATTTGAATTATCTATATCGCAATTTAGGTTTCTTTGATTATTGCCCTAAGTTCAATGGAAATACCTTTGCTGGTGAACTACACACATGCCAAATCAAACATTAACTCCACACATGACTCCACCTTTACAAATGTGTACCACCTCAACTACAACGCTGGTCCACTCACTCGAAAAATCCTGGCAAACCTAGCTGTCAACTTAATCGCAGCTCCGCCCTCGTACTGTATAATGACGCAAATAAGGTTGTATCAACCTAGAGAAGCAGGGTTTTAAATTATTGAGATACGACAGAATAAATGTTGAAAATATTGCGCCATTTTACTATTGGGGTATTTACATGATTAAAATATGGTGTATTTTATCTTGAACGAGGAAAATATATAAATATGTTCATTGGACCTTCAGCCCTTTTCAATTTAAACTCATCAAAAGATTTAAGATGTTTTAACTTACGATTTAGTGATTATATTCTCTTTATACAATATATATATTATGAAATTGCTCATTGCACGTTGTTTCAGATTAGATATCTCCTTGTAATATTTTGAAACGATTTTTTAAATTAATTTAAATGTCTTCAACATTAAGCATGCCCAATGTTGAATAGCTTACTGCACCACTGTTTAAACATATATTATATATATATAAAGTTTATATTTTGGGTTTCTTTGCGGTTATTGAATTTTGAATAAATTATTTACAATTTATATTATAGGCTACATAACTTTTTAATTGCATATGCAAGACTTTCACTGTCAAATTGGTATCAACTTTATACCAAGAATCCTTACTCTATATGATATATTGTATATAGTAACAAGAAAATTGAAAAATAAATGTATATACTTTTTATTAAAAAAATTTGATATGTTTTTAATCTGTCTATTTTATAAGTTTTCAATTCTTAATACATAATTAATAGCTATTATATAATAATATTATGTTTAGCAAGCATGTCGGATAAATTGTTTATTTCTATTTCTACATAAACAAAGGTAGGATCGAGTTAGCTTCTCCGGCGCTCCTGACTTTAGAATTTTTTTTAGCGAACTACAAATTGACAGTAATGACAACTTTTAAAAAACAGAAAATTTATATATTTTATTAACAAAAATAAAATCTATGGTGAAAAACTAGACAAATCGCTATCATTATATGACAATAGATTGACATAAATCCGAAGCAAAACTTTTCACAAAGTTTATTTTAAAATGTGCTATTATATTCTATTGTAATGTTGAAATTTGTGTTCAAATTAATTAACAATAGCATGTCGCTTGATGGTGTCCGTTGTGGTACACAAAGTTCATAGCATTCCAAACATGCAGTCAAAATTTAATATATCCTTTGAGAGTATAAGTGGGATAATAAATTTATTCATTTCGAAACGATTTCCCCTTTTGTTAAAAACATTTTCAGCAGCAAAAACAATTTATCACTTATCTATGTGAGCAATTACATTTACTTTGAAAGGGAAATGACATTTTGTACAGTTATAGCAAAGTATAATATCATACTAGAGTTAATAGTGAAACAGCAGAAAAAATAATTAAACATACTATTCTTATAATTTGACACACTTTCAGGGAATTATAATTACAACAAGCAATGTTAAGAGGGCCGGTATGTAATATAAAATTGTGTATAAATTACTGTTGTTACATACTTTAAATATTTTCAACTTTTGATTAAAAACCATAGAGATCGGATCAATGAATGAATGATTCAATAATTAATTTAACAACCATATAGACTTTAATTAATTAAATACAATAAGAATTTAACCGATGTACGCATAACTCCAAATGATATTTAATGATATTTTCCACGTTCCGTCGTAGAGTCTTACAAAAGATAAATTGTTCAAACTGAAGGTACTAATAAATGGAAATTTAAATACTGTTAAAATATTTAGATTTAAACACTCAGTTTGATAAATAGATGAAATGTATAATTATATATAAATCATAAAGAATTATTCTGAATAATATTATATAAAACATTATGGATGTTCAATAATTTAAACATTGGTTGCTGTTGTTGTTTGCCGGCATCATCAGTTGTGATGTTGACTGCCTCTTCCAAAAGCAGCTCTCCAAGTAGTACGTGTCTCTCCACGCTTTTCTGTTTTACGCCAGTCTCCAGCAAGCTGGTGCACTTTTCCATGTCCATTTCGTCAGAATGTTGGCAACCGTTATATGTCTATTAATTGGTATGCCGAAATAAGTAAGCTTCCTCTTGCGAACCTGCCCTATAAGAGTTCTGATTTGACTTTGAGCTGCTCCATGATGTCTGCATTCCTTCGTTAGTAAAGATAAATAAATATTTAAAAAAATTGTTGTCACATTATGTGTAATTGCAACATTATGTTAATATATCTAGAGAAGTGTCAGAAAGAAGGTAGCCTTATATAGTTGAAGTTATTTGAAGTTCTGCATGACGGTTATGTTTCACAGTCCTTTGGAACGTTTTATACTGCATTTTTCTGACTTCATAATTTACATTTTGACTTTGATTTTAAAATAATTTTGAGACTTATATATAAATAAAATGCATAAGTGAACAATAATTAAATATATATAACTGAAAATATATAATAATATTATAAATAAAATTAATCATTAAAAATAAAATTCTAGACATAATAATTATTAAGCTATAAAATCTCTGTCGACATCTCACAATTTCTTAGAATCATACCGGATTAATACAAGATTCTTGAAAAAATATTAAACGTATGATTTTATATAGGTATGAATCTCATAATATAAAATTTGTGCAGTATATAGGGCAAAGAAATAATCACGTGTTTTCTCACAAAAAATTGAGTATGATTGTTTTACTTTTTTAAATCATTAAATTTTGACTCTTTTACTCTTATAGAACATATTAAGATAGAAAATAAAGAAATACTGATTAATTAACTAAGCTAGTGCCTCTAATCAGAGTGATCACCTTATATACTTTTAATTATCCTAAATGATTGACCCTGTTTCAACGACATATGCCTTAAATTATATAACAAAAAATATGGTATAAAAAGTTTGTAATTAATTTAAATTCCTAATTTAAATGTGTGATCAGCAGGTTATCCGTTGTAATTCCTATTTAAGACATAACTGAAGGGTTTCTAGTACATTTATCTGTTAACGTTTAACCTTTACATATATTTCTCATACAGTTTTTCTTATTATTCTTGCTGTTGTTATATTCATGTCCTAATCGTAATTTATGTATATTCTGTCTTCAGATAAA
>JAUZND010003858.1:0-12032 GCA_034780555.1 Coelogynopora nodosa
TCTACTATCCAATCACAATCGACAAATGACTTATATGCATAGAAAAATCGATAGCACGCCACGTCATACAACATGCGTCAGACCATTTATGTTTATATCAGGTTGAACTTACGAATATTTGAACGGTAGTAACTTCTGAAACACCCTGTATATGATATATGAATCATTAAAAATATGTTGAGGAATCACGTTGAAACTTTATCACTGTCGACTTATAATGTAGCATATATTTATATTATAGATAATGGTCGTGGGGTATCTATAAAAATAAATAATGTACAAATAATATTATAATATTAACACAATTTCAACATCAATACTCTTGACTCACCTCAATTATAGGATAGCAAATATGCAACATCCACTTTATGCATATCATTACTAGTCAAGTTATTTATATTGATTAAA
Source organism: Coelogynopora nodosa (assembly GCA_034780555.1). NCBI lineage: Eukaryota > Metazoa > Platyhelminthes > Proseriata > Coelogynoporidae > Coelogynopora > Coelogynopora nodosa. The sequence continues at coordinate 409 of JAUZND010003858.1, forward strand.
ATATGCCTGCCTTAAAGAGATAGCCCACATGAATTGATTAGTATTACCGCGCTATGTTTTTTATGGAATAAGATACAGAATGGATATTAAATGTCTAACATTACTTAGAGGTAACGGTGCCAGGAAGACTCTGTATTTTCAAGGTATGAAGAAAACGACAAATTTACGGCTTCCATAAATCATTAAAAAACACTTCCGTGGTATTTCGGACTTTGATAGTTTATTTAGACAAATATTAAACTGATAAATTTGCATGATCACCGTAGAATAAAAAATTATGTGTTATACTTATTCGAGCTAACCTAGTTTAAAATGTATTTTACGCAAATCATAAAATTAAACTGAATTATGTACTCAAGAAACATTATATTATAAATAAGTGTGAATGCCTTAAAATAGTCTTCTTTTAACAATATATAAATATCTTATACATTTATTCAAAATAATAACTTTTAATGAAGTGCTTGATAAACACTTGAACGGGATATGAATCATGCGTAAATATAACATTATCTAGTAAACAATGCACCAATTCAATTTAATCTATAATTGAAAAACAACTGGAAGCACATCTTCGATATCAAATTTGATATCAACATAAACTGTCGATGTTTTCTACATAGTGGTATGATTTTTATTAAATAAAATTTCACATAAAAAGCATATAAAAATATTAAAAAATTAAATTATTTTATTAAAGCATATTATTCTAGCACACCTTCCTTTCTGGATAGTATACTAAAATTTAGTAAATATTGCTTTTTCTAATCAATTATAACTGATGTTATCAAATCTGAATGAATTGCACACTCATATTATCGACCACAGTGTCCTCTCCAAAGGTTTAAAATGCTAAAATATTGGATTCCGCTATATAATTTGTAAATTTTTTCAAACTTTGAATTAAAAGATACATGGTATAAACTCTTCACAACTCGTTCCAAATGCATTGCTCTTGCATATTTTTTATAGGTTCTATATTGTTGTCAAATTTCAATCAAATTTATAGATTTTTAAATGAATACTAATATTTGTCATATACAAGATAGTTTTACAAGTTTAACATTGTGAAAACAATATTGATTAAAATTAAATTTTCATTCATTACAGTGTGTTCACATTTATAGTTTCCAAATATGTAATATTAACATATTCTCTCTTCTCCTTTCGGTTATTGGTTATCGGTATACCAAAACTATATGTTAACCTCAACTATTTATTCTTTCATTCTTTCATTTTGACATTTTGTCTTGCCTATGAGCTGCACGATACTCAGTAATAAGTCAGTTCCGCTTCGATATAAAATATGCATTTATAGCTCGAAGCAGATATATATTATCCAAGTATATATTTATCTTACGAATAGTATATTCAATGTGGCTGCGTATAAATGTATGTATATTTATATAATCTACAATATATATACTGCAAACAGATTTTCTTAGAAAGTGAGAGGTGGTTGTGGGAAAATAGATGAAATTTGTTTAGAAATTATCTATATATTTATGTAATTTTCTTGTTCTCTGGTTGTTATGGGAACGGATTATTAGATACTCTCTCAAATTGCTTTAACGTGAATATCGTGAAGGAGAAGGGGTGACAAAACTATTTGTAAAATTGATAATTAAAATTTCTAACCAACATTAAATCGATGTGATGTTTAATTTTAATGTCAAAAAATGTAATTCGAAAATATTGAGTTCATGTATGGATTAGATTTTTATTCAAAATTACATATTTACATTATTATTACATTAGTATTGAACAAAATGTTTTCATTTGTTTCATATATCCTAAATTAAATAGTCATAATTAATTGTACATAAAAAATATAAGTTATTAATTATTAAAATATGTTAATGCGCTTTCATTTGAAGTGCAAATAACCAAAAAGTATTTAATTAATGGAATAAATTGATAAAATTAAGCATAGTAAAGCAATAATAATATAATTACTTGTATATTTAATTATCTGAAAAAGGAATGAATCAATGAACAAAATTCATTTTTAGAAACACTTGTAGATAATAAAAGATAACATAATATAAAAACAGCTTTAAATATTGTTATTTATATTTAAACAATTATTAACATTGAAACATATATATAATTCGCATATTTCTTATTCCTATTTTTTAAATTATTTAAAATTATAAGTTTATAAAATATATTATAAATTATAATTATTTAAATTATTTAAATTATATATTTAAAGAAATTTACTAATATAAAATACTTTTGTTAAGTATGATTGGTGACATAAAGTTCAAATAATATTTTTAAAAAGTTTCCCTAAATATAGACATATTTCCAACAATATAGGTGAGGTTACTGAAGTTTCAAAGCGCTCTGGTATTTTATTAGTGCTACCACAACAACTAAATAATGTTTTAACATAAAGTATATGAATGCCTTTACAGAGCTCATAATGATCTAGTTCATTTTTATTTTTTGAAAAATGTATAAGTAGTATATAAATTGTAGTAAATACTCTATTATTATGTTTACTTATTATTACTTTAAAATTTTCCATTTTATACCGTTTCCTATAAAAATGAAAATATAACGAAAAGTGATATCAAAAAAGGATTTTTTAATTAAAATCATGAGTACAATACACTACTATTCCAAAATATAAAATAAAACAATAATTTTGGCAGCTATTCTGTAGTTGAAAAACAAAATTCACATTTTCAACTCGTGACAAAAATTAAAATATATGTATAATAGTCGCACTTTTATACAATTATACAATAAAGATCTTCACGAATCTAGACAGTTAACTTTTTTTAAATATTTTATTGTATTCCAAAGTATAAAAGTGGTTCGCAGGAGACTGTTTTGACGTTTAAAACTACGCATAAAAATGGCGATGAACAGTTTCATGTATCAATCTGCTCATCACTTTTCTTGTCTTCGTCTTCGTTTGAAGAAACATTATATTTTGAGAATATAATTATCGAAAAAGGAAGATTTAGAGATTGGAAAACTTCACGTTTTTGCATTTCATAAAAATATTTAGCGAGAGAGAGAGAGAGAGAGAGAGAGAAGATTGAAAAAGAATTCCTCAATTGAGTTGACTTGAAACAGCAAAAGAGTGAATTCTCTCTTCGGCAGCATTCCTTAAAGTGTCTCTTGTGTTGTTAGCATAAACACTTGTCTGTTCCCCAATTGAGCATAAAGATAAGGACGGGAAAAGTGAGACAAAGAGAGGAAGAAAGATAGAGAGGATTGAGATTCGTTTTTCTTGATCTCGAACGATCTCCTTAGAGTTGATCGTTTCTCGCAAATGGAGATGCATATGAAGTAAAAAGGATTAAATAGGACAAAACTAACAAGAGAAAGTACAAAAAGTGCTTTTATAATCTTTTCTAATAAGTTATTGAAATCCGTCGAGCGTAACGACAATACATTTTCTTATGGCGCTGTTTGTTTTGGATCCCGCTCTTTCTTGTTAATTTCCAAAAAAAATCTTATTTCTGATCATTTTTACTTTGAAGTTCGAATGTTTCACCTTGTCGAGGCGATGTGGAGGTTCTTGTTCAAGTAGAGGTTGACTTCACTTTCTTACATGCTTGACTTGGCAACGTTTGTCATTATTCATCATAAAGATAAATGAAGAACTCGTATTCCGTATTATAGATGACATATTTCTATTATATTGAGATCAGTAGGTAAAAACCGTTATGGTGAATTAAATAATAGATTGCACTGACTGAATAACCTGATCTGAATCAGAAAAGTTGAGATAATTAAATTATAAAATTATATAAAACTAAGTATACATAAATAATATACTCTTCTAGTTAAACATATTTAACATATACTTTTCCAATTCTGAGTAAATTGTTGTTTTATTTCTTTCAACCTATTTTGTACGATATTAAGGAGCTAGAACTGGGGGTGCAGTAACATACATACTCTTTATTTAATGATTTCTTAAAAAAACATAGATTTTTAAGGAAAAATTCGTTAATGTATTCTTTTATTTATTGGTTTATTTGAGGCACATTGTCGAAAATAAGTCGGCCACAAAATCGAGTCGGCTATTCACATTCAAATCTACTTCTAAAAGTATTAAAGTATCCAAGAAATTAGAACTGTTCTACAAATTACATGTATTATATCCTTTAGATGTAATATTTTTAAATAATACATATTTGTAAATTATAATAAATAAAGAAAAAAAAATTAAGAGAAATCTCCGGCAGACAATAAACGAAAAATATATGATCAAATTAATTTCTTGCATTACATTGCATTTAAAAGTGGCTTAGTTCTTTTATATTTTTTAACCAAATAGATTCGAAAATATTGATGTTATTTTAACATATACAACCTATATTTCGGTGAAATGCTTCAATATGTTCTTAAAAAGAAAGAATGATTATGATATTAGAATATTTTCTTCTTAGCCGCGACCTTGACGGCAAAGACACGACTGCTGGATGAGATAATTAGTTTCATTAAAAGAGTTCCTCATTTCTTTTTCCTGTTTTCCTCTGGCTACATTTCTAATCTTGTTTAACGTGCACCCCCCCCCCCCCCACTTTCAGGTTGATGTAAGCTGCTCTGTGCAGTAAATTAACAGTTAAAATACGAACGAAAGTAACGCATTATAACAAAATGAACTCTACAGATTATAATTTGCCAGACATTTGCAAGGAGACAGATCAGTTAAACAATTGACCGCATTAGCAGTAGCTTTTGAGATTTATAATGATTTCTTAAGTATTATTAATTGCTCTCTTTTCAATGTTTTATAATTAAAAAATGATAAAGATATGTTACAAAGGCAATATATTATATTTTTTTGGAAAATAATTATTAGTATGTATGGATATATATAAAATTTGTATTAATAATTATTTTATCAATAATCAATAAACTATGCTATATGAATTACTATTATTGAATGAAAGCCTAAATAATTTTCCAATTATCTATTACAAGCCTCAGCGAATTCAATAATTGGAAAACGAAGATCTTTTTACAATAATTATTGATATAATCTTGTTTACTGTAAAATGATAGATTATCAAAGTAAAGTTGACGGTTATAACAATATGAGATTACACAGTGCTAATGCAATAATTATCTTCTTAGTTAGTGATAATGCAAACAAATTAGAAATAACAGCCTTTTTTTAGCCATGTCATCGTATGTAATATCCATATTCATAGAGATTATTGGTGATATTGATGATCGATAAGTTTAATAAGAAAACTTATTTATAATAGGCTATATTGTGTTATTTTAATGCCCTACATTTTATTATGCAGAAGTAGTACAGGAAGGGTCGATTCTTCCCCACAAATTAACCTTTGTCCTTTGACCATACTGTCTCCCCATTGTATTTGTTAAATACAATATTCTGACTTAGTAATGAAAAATAAAATGTTGACACCCTTCCCCCACCATCAGTCATTTTAAAAAATACGACATTCAGACTTAGCATTGAAAAATATTTTGACCCCAACCACCATCTCATTTTAAAAATATTCTGCTTCCATCTCTTGACAAAAACGGTCGTATTTTCAATCACTCTCCGATTTCTATTTTGCTATTGATCATCATTTATTGTCAGAAATAAGTATACGTAGAGAAGATTTAACAGTTAAAAATCATTCAGCTTCGTGCTCTCAATGGGAACAGTTTTATTTACAATCGCTCTCTATCACTCTTTAAATAAATAGACCTTCGGAATAGCTATTACTAAGTGCCAATTTTTCGAAAATTCGTTGAAATTTGAAAGGCGTTGAAAAAAATAAGTTTGTATTTATAAATAAATATTGAAAAAGTTAGAAGACCTTATTAACAAATTATTATTTTAAAATATCGTAAAATGAAATTAAATAAATATACATTTGTAATAGCTATGAGTCAGTGCTAATGTTTTGAAAATAGATTGAAATTTGACAGAGATAAAAAGAAATAAAAGTTTCTATTTATTTTATAAATGTATAATTTAATTATAGTCACTTTTGTTTTTAGCTTATAACACTTGGTATTAACAACTTATGACAACCAAACTTGGTATGATGACTCACCAACAATCGTTTATACTACTTAATAATTGTTTTGTAAGTAGTGTAATATTTTTTTAATTGTCATATTGATTTTTACAATTGCGATGCATTATGACCATATGTTACACGATCAGGGTTATTTTTTTGGAGAGTGTGACTAAGTCTTGTTTACTCAGCTTAATTTTGGTACTTACAGATTGATTAGTAGTCTAATGGTAGTAATCGATCATTCAAGTACAATTATTAATTTTTTTCTCCAATATGATGCATTATGGTCATATATTGTCCGATCAGGTTGATTTCGATGATAATTCCGAATAAATACACCCAAATATGGTTGGAGCTAAACAAATCTTAGCAGAGTGGTTTCGATCTATTTACCTCTGAGTTGTGAGCCCAGTGCGCTTCCACTGCGACACTCGTCCGACACAAAACTAAGGCTAAAAGGCCTGGTAAGGAGCACCTAACTAGGGAGGTTCTCGAAGCCATCAAGGAACGCAACAGCCTAGGAGACCTAGCGAACAGAAAGGTGGAGTGGATTCAATCGTGCTAGAAGATCAGGCAACTTATCGTTGAGTCCAAGCAAAACTGTACAGTCCTTGAAGTGACAATCCAATTACTTTCGTTCGTGGTGGGGGGGGGGGGAATCCGCTCTTTGAATGGGGAGGACCCTTCGCTCAAGGAGAGGAACAGGATACTGATAGATGAAGGACGTGAGTTATTCTCTGACCAGAGGAAGCCTGACTGTTTCATACAAGTGTATTCGGGGATTAGCCGCCACCGATTCACGAAATCCTGAATAGGGAGGCTCTTCTTCATGGGCCTGAAGAAGAGAAGTGTAGTCCGTACTCTTTAGCGGAGTTGAGCTGTGCACTAGACTCATTAAAGGCAAAGGCGGCTGGTATCGATTCCCGTTTTCTCAAAGAGGCCTGGAACTGAAGCGCTGAGTTGCCGAGAGTGTAGATGAATGGTTAGCTACTTCAGCTGGTGTACCAGACTCTTCTCTTGAGCACTTCCAAGTACTGTGGGGCGAGATGGCTACCTTGGAGGTGCTTAACAGGGCGCAGAATAAGTGCCTGAGACTCATAACCGGTTTGTACTCTACGGCTCCAATCAATGTCATTCGCTTAGAGGCTGGCTTCCCTTCGTTTCCTACCGTCGCCCGTCGTGAAACGGCCACAGCACTGGAGAAGTCTCTGAGGCTCATGAGCTCGAACCCTCGCACATGGTTCGTCATTGCTTTGTAGCCCACAGTAGCTTTCGCAAGATGGCCAATGAACCTGCGACAGTATTGGAATAGCAACACAACGTTGCGTTTCCCACTTGCCACTTCTGCCCCGTGGCAGTGGGAGAACAAAGGGTGGAGTGTCAACCTCTCTGAGGGGGCAGCTGGCAACCCGGCGGTAGAGGGGTGCGGAATTCACTTCGTCCTTTGAGACGAAGGTGTTGGTATTTGATCTGCTCCGATAGTAACTCTGCCTTGACTGCTTTGAGCAGCTAAAGGTCTTGCTGTAATTCTTAGATACGAGTAGATGGCACAGTGGTCTTCTAGTGTATCTCTAGTCACCGCAAAATTCATGGCAATGAAGCAGCGGACAGGGAGGCCCGGGTGGCTGCTATCGGCCCGCAGAATGATGATGGGTCGCAAGATCCTGCCCCGGTGACTTTTATAGCGGCCAGGTCTCTTATTAGGAGGGCAGTGGTTGACCCCAGGTCGTCTCATGAGCGCACTCGCCTCGTGTTCACCGTCACGCCACGACCGGCGGGTTTACCCACGGCAAACTGAGATGATGATAGCGCAGCTCCGGAGTAGACACTGTCGTGTGTTGACGGCGTACCGAGCTCACATAGACGTGGGGCTGCCACCTACGTGTCCACAGTTCGAGGAGTAGGTGGAGGAGACTTTGCAGCATTGGCAATAGGAGTATTTGGCGCACCTTGGCTTGCGGCTGCGAGTGCTCGGGATGGGGAGGCCTCACTTGGCTGTATTGGCGGAAGACCCTGTGGCGGTGCCCTCGTATCTGCGGAGGCTTCGGCTCCTCTGACGGGGATCCCGCATGACCCAACCCAACCCAACTGCGAAACAAAAAAAGAAAGGACATGCACTCATAATTCGACTTGTAGAAAACACACGCACTATGATTACATTTTATGACAATTTGATGAAAAGTTCCTTATATAACCGATCAAGACGTGGCTTATATATGACATACAACGTAAAAGACCATCTAAAATTTAAAAAACTATTTAATTTATGAGAATAATAAATTGTTTGTGCAAAACAACATATTAAAATATAATTAATAGTATTTAAATTGTGCGTTTCGTATCAGGAAAGGACCATTATAAACATTAAAAATGAAATAAAATATGACTAACATGTACGAAAATATTACATATATTTTAAACAAATCAAGTAGCGGACCATCAACATGAATAAGAAACAAGCACAATGATTAAATTTCACGATAATTTTGCAAAAATTCACTTATATGACCAATCAGAATCAATTAAGATAGTGTATGAAACCATCTAGAATAAATAAATCATAAACAGATTACATGAAACAAAACAAATACACTAAATACAATCAACTAGATAGTTGATAAACATAAATTATATTTGTTAAAATTTCAATCATTAAGATTAACTGTCCTATATGCAAAAAGGCTATTGTTCGAATTTCTGCACTTTTACCGTGTACACAAGGTACTGTTTAATGTACAAGAGTTTACTTTGATCAAGGATTTATTCTTACTGTCAAATCTTTTACCATTTAACGCAAAAGAGTTTTTACTATTACATAAACATTTTTTTCTAGATCAAATACCTACAAAATTGTAAATACAATTTGAACTAATTCTGCATAGATAACGACAAAACTAAATTACCAAAATTACCATATTGCATGAATAGTAAACAACACAAGATGTCAAACCAGAAATCGAACTCAAATTAATCAGTGACAGACGAGAAATCAAAACAGTCCAACGAGGAGTAAATATCAATAAAATCGATGCAGAATATGTTGGAGTACGAGGAGAAAGAGAAAGAGTCAACGCTTCTGACTACAATTCTGGAGGACATACAAAAATCGTACAGTATAAATTAACATTGAAAGAGTTGAAACACAAAGTGAAAAACAAAATGATGAATTATATTGAACTATACAACCATATGAAAAATAACGAGATAACGGAACGAATTGAAGAAGAGGTCAACAAAATTCAAAAAGATACTCCTTTTTTCACCTATAATTCAGCTCTACGGTAGAGTATCAGACCATTTTGGAATATTTCTGACAACACAATGCTGATGCATTGTACTCAATTAATATCTTACTTAGTGATGTTGGATGGTAGCAGAATGAATTTGAGCTGCGAAAGCTTCAATATTTATACTTTTTTTGATAAAAAAATGGGGGTTGTGGTGGGTAGGGGGGTCAAAACTTAATTTTTCAATGCTAAGTCCGAATATCGTATTTTAAAAAACGGATGGAAAAGCGGGTCAACATTTTATTTTCAATGTAAAGTCCGAATATCGAATATCGTACTAATAAATAAGAGTAATAAATGGGGGACAGTATGGGAAAAGGCCAAAAGTCATAGTCAAAGGTTAAGTGGTGGGGCAGAATCGACCTTTCCTATATTACTTGCAGAGATACAATAGTTGCAAAACACTTGATTTGTATAGATATACAAGATTTGCATAGAAATACAAGAGTTGCATAGAGATTCAAGAGTTGCATAGAGATACAAGAGTTGTATAGATATACAAGAGTTGCATAGACATACAAGAGTTGCATAGAGATACAAGAGTTGCATAGAGATACAAGAGTTGCACAAATATACAAGAGTTGCATAGAGATATACGAGTTACATAGAGATACAAGAGTTGCATAGAGATACAAGAGTTGCATAGAGATACAAGAGTTGCATAGAGATACAAGAGTTGCATAGAGATACAAGAGTCATTTATGGATATTAATTATTAAGCACATACAATTTTTATCATAGCAGCATTTGTTTTTGCAATCAATATTATTAGATACACATAATGTAGTTCCTATTGATATAGACTATCTATTTTACACATATCAATTTACAAACAAATACTTTTGTCAAAAAATAAAATGAATAGAATTTTTAAATATGTTGTTGATATAATACATTTTGAGATTCCATAATCCACAATCATAAAAAATAAGTTCGATAAATGAAACTGTTTTTTAATTTTTTAATTTGAATTTATTTTTATTTAAAAAAGTATAGTGATTACTGAGTTTTTCGAAACATATAAAAATGGAAGTCTTAATCATCGGAATTATTTTTATAAAAATAATTAATAACAGTTTGAAAAATAATTTTAATTAAGAAGAAATTAAAAATGTACTTATTGTTAATATTTGTATCAAGTTGAATTAAAATTGAATGTTTTCTTAAATATATAACAATGATCAATTGTTAATTTGTTAGTTTATGTAATTAATATTATACATGGATAAAAAATGTAATTTGTATAATATATGATAATGAGATCTATATGTATTGTATACAGTGAACTTATAAATTAAAAATGTAATTATTATATTATCAGATATAATTCACACTTAATAAAATAATAAAAGCAAGATATTAAATTATATACAATTCAATAAATCAAACAAATGTTTGATACTATTAATTCAATATATGCTGACAAATTCGATACCTATAATTATTACACTTTTGAAAGTAAAACGATTAATATTACTTGAAAATTAGCTAATCGATTCAGCTGGACGATCCATATCTCTGTTTACGTATAATAAATTTCGTGGAACTAATATATCTCAAGATTAAAAATAATAAATTATTAACATCGGCGGTGATTTAATCTCAATATTTCGTATTGATTAAAAAATATAGTAGTAAAGTAGAATCTATTGTTGAACTAGATAGTAAAATAAGCATTACTATAACTCGATATAAAAACACATAAAATACGTTATGAATGGAATATAAGATTTATAATATATAAGAAAATAATAGAAGTTATCTTCACACGTCGTAATCAACAAAAGATATTTAATTAATAAATATTAGAATAGTAAACAATTAAATATGTAGATTTTCAGTGTATGAATTTAGTATATATTTAAATGACGAAGTTATTATATTTTTAAATATTTTATTTAGTAAAATTAAAAGTGTTGACTATGTGTTTATTAAAGATTTTCTCCTGAATTTATTATTATACGTGTATATGTGTATAACTTAATTTGTCACAAATAAACATTAACTTGTATTTAAACATAGGCTTATACAATTAATAATTTGGGAACTATTTGTTTGAGACGTAAAATAAATAAAATAATAAAATCATTAATTTTAAATTACTTCAGTTTTTTTGTTTTGCATAATTTTGCACAAAATCTAGGGAATAAATATTAGTTTAACAAGGAATAAGACTTTTTGACATTCCGAAATAACAGTGCGTCATTACGTCAATCATGATGAATACAAATATACTAGTTCGGTTTATGGAAACCTTTCTCTCTCTCTCTCTCTATCTCTCTCTCTCTCTCTCTCTCTCTCTCTCTCTCTCTCTCTCTAT
>JAUZND010003859.1:0-12032 GCA_034780555.1 Coelogynopora nodosa
ATCAATATAACTTGATGGACTTAATATTACTTGGTATCTTCTAATGCATTTATATGCTTTAAATTGCTATTTTATTTAATTTTACCTAATTTTATGTGATAATTTGGGATTCTGATATAAAAATAGGTGATTATGTCATCAGGGAGCAAGGTATGGCCTTGAAATAGGTATTTTCTGATATGTTTTGCTTGACTTCCTATCTGTTGATGATACATTTATAAGCTCTAAAGTGCTTTGTTTAAGAGTTATATACAGATTTATGTTTGAAATGGCGGTCATTTTGAATTATGACATCATACATAAAAACGGCTCGATGAAAGATTTTCATTTTCACATTTTTACAATTCCTATAGGCTGTAGATAAAATATTTTGTAGAATTAGAAGTGGTGATTATAGCTTTTTTTAAGGTGCTTCAGGCACACCATGCAAAACAATGTATTGAATGCATACAGGTTCTTGTTTATGTTAAAATTGTTTATTTAAAATAGAAGTAACTGTATATTGTGTAACTATATATAGACTAGTACTTATATCAAATAGTTAATTAACATAATTGACACAATACCAGATATTATGACACAATTGAATTCAACCAAAAATTTGTATATTTATTCCATATTCCTGAATTGAAATTTGATTTTAGATTCTATCACATATTTCATGATATTATTTGTAAACTGCACATAAAAATTCAATAATGATATAGATTCATAAGTATATAACTACTATATTGTATATAGTAAAATGTTGTGAAAATTCGTAAATAATTATAACTATCTATATTTAAAATTAAAAGTTACAATACAAGTTAGCACGTCTGCATTTCACAATAAATATCTAAATTAATCTCCTCAAAATGTTGCAATCAATACTATCAAAAAGGAACTAGATTATTATGATACCAATTTTCATATGCATCTATTACAGAATTTGAGGAATGCTTCCTGATGATCAGTTTCTATTTATTATAATAAATATTATTTACAATTATGCACCATTATATGATTTCATTTTATTATTGTGTTTAATTTATTTATAATTATAATTCCATTTTATTCCATTATATTCCATTTATTATAATAAATATTATTTACAATTATGCACCATTATACGATTTCATTTTATTATTGTGTTCAATTTATTTATAATTATAAATACAAATAAATTTTCACTAATTTTATTATAAATTTTAAATGCAAAGATCATATTAATACAGTAGTAACTGAATATATATGTGTAATAACTCATTTCAGTAATGTATGATTAATGAAGCTGTTTCAATGTCATCAAAAACCTCCACAAATAAAATATTCGAAATGTGATGTTATTTATAAATAGAATATGACAAATATGGTACATAAAACATAATATACATATTTACTTATATTTTGAATCAGTAAGGAAAAATTATAGTGAAAATTACATTAAATATTATTAAAAATTTTAAATGAAAATAAAAAATTATGGCTACTGATGCTGTTTCACAAATGTGTACATTTTAGAATATTTTTTTATGAAAAATAGTTAAAATAAAACCGGTGTGCTCTGTTTATAAATACTGGTCCAGTAAAACAAACAAACAATTCATTTATTAATTATGGTAAAAACCAATTATTATATATTTCAGGGTACCATTAGGAATATGCACTACATATACTAGTATGTGTATACAGTTTCTTGTAAGTCTCATCAACATTGTTATAGGAAGAATATCATTATCTTCTATCAATGTTGATGAATCAGGGCAGTAAGGAGATGTCATGGGGTGATGAAAACCTATGAGGATGGTTGGCCTAAGCGTTTTAACAAACCTCTGACCAAGCCAACAGTCACCATGTCAGGGCCCAAGAAGAAAGCCGTTGTTGGAAATGTTGTTGTGTTTGATACATCATTGCTCTTCTCTCATGTACTATGCCTCCAGAATGTCAGAAATATAAACATGAAGGAAGTACTTAGCTATGAGCTGGCTGCTGTACCACCAACAATGTTTGATGAGGCAGGTGAAATGCAGATCACTAAGTCCAAGTCAACCTTGAAGACAAAACTTCAAGTTGAACTCACAGACCATCGCTCATTTCTTCTAGATGCCATAGTCCTCGATGGATGTGCTGTTCTGTGGGTAATCCGCTAGCCTACCCATGGTCTTGTCCAAGATTACATAAAGAACCTGGTTGACTACATTGCAAGTCACCTGAAGATAGCAGACACATACTTGATCTTTGACAGATACTTCGAAAACAGCATAAAGTAAATCCCTAAGACATCAAGAGCTGGACAAAATGCCAGCAGGCAACATCAGCAGTCAATGCTCACACCACTCCCACCTCAACTAGTTTGTCTCACAGTAACAAAGAACAAAGTTCAGTTGACAAACCTCATTTGCAAATACATATGCTAACACAATGATCTGCTACCACAGAATGGAAAAGTACTGGTAGTTACTGATGCTGACCAACTCACATGGAGATCTGCAATGGGAGTATGCAGGAGCGACCAGTTCTTTATATAACACATGAGGAAGCTGATGTGATTATTGTCCAACAAGTTGTGTACCTAGCCAAAACAGGCAAGAGCAGTATACAAGTGATTGCTTATGACACTGATATCTTTGTTTTACTTCTACATTTCTACAAACAGAAGCAGCTGATGTGCAATCTGGTTATAATCAGTACCAGTTCACTGAGAAAAATTACTGACATCAAAGCAATGGTTGACAAACATGAATACAACATTGAATATATTTTGATGCCTCATGTGCTTTCTGGTTGTGACACTGTCACAGCGTTATGAGGAATTGGAAAAATAGCTGTACTTAGAGTTCTGAAATATGCAAAGAAAAGTCTCAACAAGCTTGGAAACACAACAAAGAGTGATGACAATGTTAAGCATCAATACATATCTTTAATTGCATTTTGTTGTTGACAAATAAAATGGTCAATCACAAGCTTGTCTCCACTCCTGAATTGAGAGTTCTTCCCCCCACAAGTGAAGCTTTTGAAAACTATGTGCACAGAGCCCACCCTCAAGCTGCCATATTGAGAAGTGCACTTGATGCAGATCCACCTGACCTCAACCCTCTGCAGTATGGATGGACCATGAATACTCAGACAAACAAGTTGGAGCTAATTTATCTGGCACCGAATATATCATCTGCTCCTGAGACCATCCTGGCAATGATCAAATGTGACTGTTTATCTGCACAACCTTCCTGTACCCAAGCAACATACATTTTGTCACAAAAAGCAGGTCTCTATGTCAATTAGAAGGTAACATATAGCCAGTTAAAGATATTATTTGTGGGTGATGGTGACAATTTTGAGTATAAAAATTATTGCCCAAGGGTACAGTTACTGCACCTGGTTGGAATATTTTAAGGAAGGTTTTATATACCAAACATTACAATAAAACATTTGTTATATCTCAAAACAAGGTTCCACATACAAAAAACCTCATTCTGCCACAAGACTACTAGCTCTAGGGTATGTTACATTAAATAACTTTTAGCTTGATTTAATGAAAAATTAGTTACAGGTAATAAATCTACGTAGAATAACAGGAACTTGATAATTATATATATTACCCACAAAAACTTAACTGTTAAAATTAAACTTTATAACATAGAGAGTCTAATGAAAAATATATATAAATGAACAGGGCGCCAGAACTGAGGGGAACAGGGATGCTCAGCCACCACAATAGTTTTTTTAGGTGGTCTGGAGTATGTTTCATCCCCCCTCCTCCAATAATTGCTAATTATATAGTTTTTTTTAGGTCTTTTCATGTAGTTATAGGCAAAAAAAATAAGATTCTTGACTTTAAAAAAATAATTTCTAAAAATACAATAAAATAATATGTCAATTATTATATTATATAGAGTTATCGCTATAATGATGATTATAAATACATTCTTTGTCATAAAAACACTAACATTTTCAGCACCATGTGCTGATTTATAGGGACTCAGCTAACTGCCTGATAATTAACACCCAGGAGATTGGATCCCCCCATTATATAATTCACTCTGGCACCTAAGATATGGTATATAATAGGGTGACTAAGGAATAATTTGGCTACATTCAAGTCAAAATGCTTTTTATGTCAATATAATAGACTAGAAAAAAATTATAGAAATTGGTGGATATTGTATATAAAAAATATAATAATTAGGATAATAATTTAGTAATGTATTAATTAAATAGAGATATATAAATGTTCTTTTTAATAAGATGTCTACTGTTATAAAATTGTAAGACTGGTTAAACCATTTGTAATAAAAATTTTAAAAATATTCATTGTTTGAAATTATTAAAAATATAAATTAAATTATATACATAATCAGGTTACTGTACTATAATTTCGTCTATAAAAATAAACTGTTTAAATAAGTTGAATTAGTATATATCTACAACATATTTATGTTAAATTTAAAATTACAAATATTATCAATACTGTGGTAATGAATGGTAAGGAGAAATAATCTCAATATTCTGCAATATTAATAATTTCGGATGGCTATAAGTAAAAACCAATGCTAATTCCATTAAAAACTGATGCCTAAGGCAATTACTTGAATAAAACCATATTCTGATTCCAAAAAACACAGATGCCCATGCCAAGCACATGAAATAAAACCAGACAATTCTACAAAAACTAATGCTGATGCTAAGTACCTGAAATAAAAGCAGATGCCAATTCCAACAAATATATATTTAAATTTATTTTATGTATTTGTTATACATTTGGATACCATTAAAATAACTACAATTTTATAATGCTGGCAAACCAAATTACATACTGGAAATACTTATTGTATATTTACACATTAATATTGAATAAAAATTGAATTTTATTATAATATTATAAAAAATAATGTTTATGAGTAAATAATTTAAGTAGTTGTTATACTTCCAGCAGCCATCAAAATAATTACTATTTTATAATTCCAGCAAATGGAATTACTTAACAGAAATACTTATAATATACTTACACATTAATACTAAACAAAAATTTAATACAAATATTATAATTATATTATAAAAATTAAATTTCTAAGTAAATAATATTATAAAACTTGCCAGAAGTATAATAACTATGTTTATTTTATTACCTAGGTGTCACTTTCTATACCTATTAATTTATTTAGAAATATTATGCCACTTCTATTATATTGTTTTCTTCTGTATCAGACATGTGGTACATACCATTTATCTAAGAATCTACATGGGGCATGGTTGTTTTTATGTGTATTACTATTGGTTATGTCAATGTTATACTTATGTTGTGATACTAATAATAATAATACTTAAAAAAAACACAAAACAGTTTTTCATACATAATAAAAAATAAAATGAAAGAATTTGGAGAATTATTAATTTAAAGACTTATTGTAGTAGATAAAAGAAAGCAATTGTGGAATGTAATACTTACATAATGAAATAGAAATTGAAGCTATGCCTATAATATTCTAAATTTTCAAACAATTTATAAACTGCTGTTAAGGTTTTTATAACATAATGGCAAATATAACAATGAAAATAATGACTACTAGTACTATGATAGAGTTATGGTGGGGTAACTTGCCAAAATACTGATAAATTTATAGAAAATGAAAGTATTCTAAATATAATTATAATAATATTTGTAATATATATGAGAAGGGATTAATCAAGTGGAAAACAATTAATAACTGGCACATAAGAATATTTTTAAATGCCAGTTTAACTGAAAAATAAATGTGAAACTATTAGTACTGTCCAAAGGCAAAAGCATTATTTGATTAATGCTGCTACAACTGGAATTTGCATTTTACAATTATCTACCCTCTCTCTTAATATATATTTATTGTAAATTATTCTCAATAAATATAATTTAATATAGAATTTTATGATTGATGACTAGAATGATTCTTGACAAACAAAATATTTTTATTTATTGATTCTCAATACAATAAATAATGATAAGCATTAATAATATATTCAACAATTGACACAGATAGAAGATGAATAAACAAATTATTATACTATAACATGTGCAACAACATATTATTCAAAGTACATGCAATATACAAACCACATATAAATTACAAGAAAAATTAAAAAGTATCTTATGGTTCCAATGCACTATCACTTCCCTAATAATGATTGGATAATAAATAATATACTAATTAATAAAAATTAAAAAATTACCATATGGTTATGCTCATCAGCAAAGACAGCACTGTAGAAAAATGATAAAATTAAAACATAACGTATTTTTAACATTTTATATGTTTGACAACAAATTCGACAAAAAATTACTGCTTATCAAAAGTGAAACTATAGACGCTATAGATGATTATTAAAACAGTCGACTAAAAGAATATTCAAAAAAATTAAATTGTGATAATAATATTATAGATAATGCTGCATATTAATTATAAACATCATTACAATTGTAATTATTAATTATATATTTAAATTTAATATAACAATTCCAATTGTGTTTAACCAATTAAAACTAATGGTTTCAATCATTGGTGGAAGGGGTAATGATTTTTTATATAGAGATAAAATTTGTCGTTACGTACATTATAATATATTACATATTTCTGATCAGACAACCCTAAAAATTTTAATAATTTGCTGTCTAAAATTAAAAGATTACGAATAACTAAATCTTGAAAGACTCTACATAAAACGTTAATTGTAATTATCAATAATATAATTAATGTTAATTAATTAATTAATTAATTAAATAAAAACCTAAAATATGGATATACATATATTACATAATAGACACGTGTGCAGAACAGGAAAGGAGGGTACGGTATATTTTAATGACCCCCATATTTTTTGATCAGGCAATTCTAGTGTTTGTAAAATTTCAGGGAAATGTGAAGTAATTAAATCTAAATATAGTATTTCATTATACAAAAAGTTATAAAAACATGCACATAATCAATAGTTGAACATATATATTGATAATAGTTGAAATTAATATAAGTGGATTTAATCATAGCACTGATACACTGATACTTTTTATCGAATTTTTACGTATATAAGTATTATAAGATATTATTATCAAGATAATAAAATGTACTAGTAAACAATTTTTTTATAAAATTTGTCATTAATGCAATATAAATTTATAATTATTAAATGTCTCAAAAATAGACAACTAACTAATTATCCAATTAGAAAAAATATGGAGCACATTATATTATATTTAGAATGAACTTTAAAAATAATACCATATTATAATATAGTATATTGATAGAGAATATTTAACATAATATTTATCTCTGTATATAATGTAGGTTAAAATACTCTGGGTCAATTTTGACTATCATTCCAAACGCGCTTGCCATTAACCTGGCTTACAGAAGCACTAAGTGGGATATTTTTATAAAGGCACTTTTGATTCTATGTATTTCCCGTAGAGTAGGCTTTATTGAGAACTTGATGACAGCCAAAAATAACCTTTTTAGATAATATTTAAATGTTGTCTTTATCAAAAATGCGATTGAGCTTTTTTTAGGTTGAAACATTCATTGACAATATATACATACTATATAGTTATCACTTTTCTACTGAATAATTTGTTTGCCTTATATTACTGATATAAGTAGTATGATGTCTTTAATTATCAAAAGTAATCTCTTTATTTCTATCTAAACTTATTTACTAATAATTATTAACAGAAATTTATCATTGTACCACTAGTTATTTGTTTCATAAAAAAATCTATAAATGACATTTATAATTGTAGTGAAAAAAACACCATAATATTACCATGTTTTAAATTTATATTTAGCATATTTAACTGCATTAAAGCTAAATGGTGTTCGGTCAATTTAGACTCCGCTCTCTGGATAAAGTGACGTGACGATATGTTCATAGTATTGTTATAGAGGGGACTTATTAAGTCAAGAAGTTTACATCAAAAGAAATAGAAAACAAAATAAATACATTAAATAGTATAGATGTTATCAGAGTAACGGTATAATTTTTGAAGCAAAGACAAACATTTGGGTTGGTTAGTTAGTTATGCAATATATATACAGTCACGATATAGTGTAATGGTCACACTGTTGAGTGAATGAAATTATAATAGTATGTACTATAAGATGAAACAACAATATGAAAACATTAGTCTACGTAATTGGTTTAAGTCGGATAAAGATCTAATTTAATAATAGGAAACAATTGAAAATATTTAATGAAAACGTAATTTATAATGAAATAATAAATAAACTAATAAACCTAATAAAGTATTTTCAACGAAACAATGTATAAAACCAGGTTTATCAATAAACTGAGATGATTGGGCGATATACTAGGGTTGGATTTCAGAGGCATTGTCCAACATTAAAATTTTTGTGATTCACAGGATTTTACAAAATCACGAAATTTACGTCACAGCCCTCTTTATGACACAAATACACGTTTCTGAGTATTTGCTGCAAAAATCTGTTCACCTTTATCTTCAACGTCTAAATTATATAATAGCGATTGTTGTTGATTTTACTAATTTACAAACGATTAAATAAGTAATAATAAGTGTTGTAAATAGCAAATCACCTTATAGTATTTCTATATTTAAGACTGTTGATATATTTTGTAAAGTTTTTGTTTGGCAAATAAACACAGAGTAAATTGATAGTTTTAAAGAAGGGCAAACTTCTTTTGAATAGTGTATATTTTAGCGATCTTCAACTATTGCAATATTCAAATGTTTCATGAAACCTAACATGTATTATTATTAGACTAAACCAGTTTAGATACTTTCACCGTTGAATTGTAATCTGCTTAAAGTTAAAAGTATTATATTTTTTTTCTCCAGATGATCAGGTATACTATGTATAATGACATTCCAGAAGATGTTACTGTACCTGTGGATGGAACTCATGTCAAATAGAAAATATTAAACTACGCGTGAAAGTGGTATGCATGCTAGAAAAGTTTGCGTTGAATCGTAGAACATGTCTACTGGAGAATTATTAAATTATATTTCACTGCAGAGTATATTAAAAATGAAGTGCACTATTGTAGTGGTTATGTTCATCAGAAGGGTTCTAAATTCATAATGACACCAGAGGATATTTATCAATTCCTTGGCATTCTTCTGCTATTTAGAGGCTATCATACATTGCTATCATTACATTTTTGCACTGTTCTTCTGCCCTGAATATGTTGTGTTCTATATTTGCCAAAACTATGTCAGAAGAAAAGTATAAGGTTTCTTCATTTCGTTGACAATACATTGTTATATGTAAGTAATAAATATGCGAAAACATATGAATAAACAGTTTTAACAATTATGCGGCGTCTTCAAAGATTGCGTGAGTATCAATAATGAAAGTCGGATACCATGCCATATTATAGGATGCACTTTATAAAGATGTTCATCGAAGGAAACCCAATTCGTTTTGGCTACAAAAATGTGGCCTTGTTCAGTATTGATGGCTATACCTATTCAATTTACAGATGTATGCAGGGGTTATGTAACCAAGACAACTGATCCTCCAGGAGAAAGAGTTATCAGACACCTAAAAATGACATGCGCTTGTCCAGCAAAGCACAGGTTAACTTTAGATAACTTATTTTTACTATAGCCACAGTAGTATAGGAAGGGTCAATTCTGGTTCACCACTTGACCTTTTGATCTTTTACCTTGACATTTGACATTTGAACCATACCACCCTACCCCCTCTACCCATCCGCCTATCCTCCATACCCTCTACACCCAACCCATTTTTTAAATATTATTTTTTACGATCGGGATCATTATAAAATCTATTTAAAGCTGTAAGCAGAATGAAATTTAGCAGTAAAAGCTTCTCTATTAATACTTGAGGTGTATGAGATCAATCTGTAAGGAGCAAAATCAAGCTGAGTGAACTAGACTTAGTAAGAATCCTCCTTGCAATATATGGCCATAATTACATAACAATGATAAAAATCTATATGAAAATTTGAAAATGTTATACTATTTACAAAAAAATATAGTAGTATAGACGACTTGTCTTATGTTGGTGAGTCATCATATCAAGTTTGGTTGTCATAAGTTGTAAACATCAAAAGTTATAGGCTAAAAACAAACGTGACAATAATTTAATTATAAAATATATATAAACTTTTTATTTTAATTTTTTTTAACTCTGTCAAATTGCAAACGATTTTTAAACAATTGACACTGACTCATAGTTATTACAAATGTCTATCTATTTAATTTGAATTTGGTACTTTGAATATAAGTGTATCTTTCTATTCTCGATTATGGCGGGAAATATTTCATCACACAATTTATCTTTTGTGTCATTAAAATATACTAAAGAATTATATTTTCATTTTCTTAACCTTGGAATCCAAATTCCCCCAACCGCTGTTTGATCGTTTACTACTAAAACAGATATATGCTCAGGCTATAGGTGTAAAATGTTCAGTACCTGCCTAATTCTTGATACACTTTCAATTCGATATAAATGTAGAATAATTTTTGAGACATCTTTATAAATTTATCTTTACTTAATAGACAGCTGTGTGATTAGAGACCAAATGACATATTTCGAATCGCAATGAAAAACTACACCATAATGTACTAAATTGATAGAGAATATTTAACTGCATATGCTAAATACTGGTGGGGCAATTAGACCCCCCTCCGGCTAAATCTTCGATGACATTATCTCAGGTCTTCATCGTGAGGAGATGTTTCGTCTCTGGTTGGCTCTCAGGAAACTGTCCACCCGTGTGGCGGCTGAGAAGGTCCGCTTTTGGGGCAAGATTTTGGGCCGACAACAGAACTACTACATCGCCCAAGTGGAGCTACCTGATGGGGATGAGGGAGAGGAGGAGGAGGAGGAGGGGGAAGAGGAGGGAGAGAATGACGCCAAGGGAGGGGAGGAGGGAGGGGTGGAAGAGCAGATCAAAGAGACCAACGATGAAGGTGAGATGTGCCGAAATATTGTGGTGTGTATTTGTATTATTAGTTATATCTATTTGTAGGCGTGCTTATTATTCATCTGATTTGGTAAAAATTGGAATGACTTGTTTTCTTTCTTCATGTTAAATATGTTTATACTACTATTTCTATACTGATGTTACTGTAAACTTCTTAGCTGCTAGGCTATAGTCGACTGTATTTTTACTTAGTTTTATTTTATTTGGAGTTGAAAATTACTCAAATTCTTATTTCCTTATAAGTTGGAAGATGAGGCGTACTAAAAGTTATATATTTTGTCTTTTGTGTTTGTATATATGATTTTACCTATTCTACGAATAAATTATTATATGTGGATAAACATGTAGGCAACTCTAATATTATTCAATTGACTGCTTGTATGATTGATAGTTTTGACTGCATCTAAAGAGGCATAGAATGATTATAATCCAAAACTGCAATAAAAAGATGAAGATATGATTGAAATTATCACAATTATTTATTTAAATATTTATTTTGAAATTATGTTACAGAAGCGGAAGAAGGCGAAGGTATGTGTAAACTATTGTTACAATTTTATTTGTTGAAGCCCAGTTTACCTACTACTAACACATACTACTGCCAACTGTTTTCTAACATGTGAAGTATGCAGCATCCACTCGTTTCTTCCAATAACTATCTCCGACAGAAGCCGGAGCAGTGATGCCGCTGCCGAAGATCAAGTGGCGCCCAACTGCTCCCCTCGCCCCAGAGGAACCAGGTCAAGGGGCCAACCGTCCCGTCTTCTTTGTGTGCCATCAGCCGGGCAAGAAGTGGACTCGGCTACCGCGCGTCACTCCGGCGCACATCACCGCGGCGCGTCGGATGACCAAGTTTTTCACCGGACGTCTGTCAGCTCCTGTGGTCACCTATCCTCCCTTCCCAGGGCGCGAGAGGAACTTGTTGAGGGCTCAGATTGCCAGGATTACCGCTGCCACGCTTGTGTCACCGTTGGGCTTCTATGAACTGGATGAAGAGGAGGATGAAGATGAAGTGAGACTTTCCCCTCTCCCTCCTTTCCCTCCTCTCCGTTCCTCATCCTCTCCTCTCCCTCTTCTCCTCTAACTACTTT
>JAUZND010003860.1:0-12030 GCA_034780555.1 Coelogynopora nodosa
ATGAATATGAATCTGAGATAATGCTTAAATCTCATAGATCTATCTCAGTCTCGTTGGAAGGAATCTCATGTTTTTTTTATGAATATGAATACGAGATTCGTCTCACATTTTGTGAGATTAAGATCGATCTCACTTTTATGAATACGGCTTAGGGTGTTTTCGAATTTATAAGCAATTACATAATTTTGAAGTATTTAAAAACATTATTTAAAAAGTGAAATATATAGATAACTGTATTGAAGTCATTATTAATACGTAAGTAAAACTTTGTCAAACATACAGTCAACATATTATTTCTAACAAGTTTTGCAACATATTTCATAATCATTGCCCCCGAACTTTTGGGCACCCAGTATTTATACATATAAATATATAGACACAGAAAAAAAATATGTTTACTGTTTTGCACTGTAGCTGCTCTAATAGAAAAATTAAATTATATCCTTCTTGAAATTTCTTTAAGCAAGACAACCCCAAATGAAAAATAAAGCGTAAGAATATTGAAAAGAGAGCAAGAAAGGCCAACTATATTTCAAAAAATCGATCAAAGCATCCTGAAAACAATACAGAAAAAATAACGTCCTATCTGAACCCTCTCTGAGCCCCACATCATCTTCCCCACCCCCTTTCCCCCGCTCACCAGTCCACTGGGATCGTTGGGCTGCAGATCGAGCGCCTTGATGCAGTAGACGCGCAGACAGCACTCGACCGGGTCCGAGGAGGGGATACACTTCTCCAGGTACATGAGCGGCATCGTCTCGTTGGGGTCCTCGGGCAGCGGGTACACGCGGAAGGTCCCCTTGAACTCGCCCGCCGTGTTGTCCTCGTCGTCGTCGATGTTCTTGCCGCGGACCAGCGGGAAGGTGGAGCAGAAGTCTACGAAGCCGTGGAAGGAGCTGGCCTTCTCCAGCTCCGTGTTGATGATCTAGAACAGGGAGGCAGTGGAATAATAATAAAAGTTACAATGTCATTATGTTATTAATGTCATCCCAGTACTAGAGCGCTCTCAGACTTCAGTAGTCTGTATGTTACTTGATATTTGTTCAAATAGTCGAAAACATACATATAAATGTATAAATCCTTCAAAGTTTGTATGTTATATATTATAATGTCCTCAAATAATAAATTTAAATATTCAAATAATATGACATGTAGAATTAATACATGTCTTCAACCAATTTTTTTTTATTCAAACAAAGATGTTATATTAATATTTTACATAATGATATGATAAAATAGCATATTTAATAGACATTTAATACATTACTGAAGAGATCCAAAAAAGAGAAAACGCTTTAGTACTTAGAAAATCCAAATAATGCATTGTAAGTAGAATTTGTTATATAATCTAATAATTTTGTTCTATTTGTTCTATTATGTTTTATATGTTGTATTATATTCATTATATAGAATTTATATTTTAAACAATTTTATTCATAAAAATACTTAAAAACAATAACATATTGGTAACACTAACTAACGTATAGTATGTCTCTAAAGTACAGTAACAGATACAGTCAAAAGGTAATTAGTACACACAAATATAAAAAATGCCGCATGAAAAAGCATATGCAAAAGGTAATAGAAAAAAGTTTCGCCTCACGTAAGGACGCATCTCATATAGGATGTAACTCTATAGACGTATCTGCATTTTTCCGTGTTTTGAGTTTATGAAAGAAATCGATTTTATACATAGTAGTTTATATAATTGTATTAAATTGTATTAAAAAGGTGATTTGACATAAAATGTATTCACAATATAACGTTTTAATTTTTTTGGAAGGTGAACATTTTCAAAAAATATACATTTATGAAAAATCTCAAAAATGTACATAACATTTTATATGTAAGTGACTTGCGATATGGATTAAACCTATCAAATTAAGTAAATAATATATACTTTTTTTTGTGCGATCTTATTTATATGTGCTTTAAAAAATTGTTTGTTATTTAATTATATATGAATTTATATATTTTTTGTTTGAAAAAACGACTTCTAATTATGAAGATATTATTAACATTTAGTAGTGAAATTTAACGATTAAATAACACAGCAATTTTATTGACAATTATGTTATAAACAGAAAGATTATTATGAGTGGATGGATAATAAACATATAATTTTTATCAACTAAAACAAAAATATGGTATTATTTCTGGTATCAAAAAAATATATTTTTAAAAATATTTGAGTCTAAAAATGTTTGCACAGAAATGTTGACATACTATTTCTAAAGATTAATATTGCCAAACATTTGGTGTAATTGTAAATATGTTAACATTGACTTAATTAAACCACATTTCCATTATAAAACTTTACCTCTGAACAGATATTTTTCTTTAAATACTGAAACTACATTCTGCATTAAAAATTTATCAAATCGGGATATTAATTGATTTTATTAAAATGTTTAATTTATTCTTCCTTCCATTTCTTTATTCACAATTATCATGTTCAGCTATATTACATACAAATGCAGTAATCTGAAGAAAGTCTGACCTTCACATTTAAACAACAGTGACGGATACAGCCAGCGGCTTTGATCTCAATCAGTAAAGCTAAATTATTTCCCCTTAATAATATTATACAGATTGGCTTGAATATAGTGACACAGAAAAAACGCCAGTTTCCTCTTATAGTCTTTAGCCCGGCAAACAAGTGAAGATGGTTGGGCGTTCACTGTCTAGTCACCGTCTCCAGGGCAAATGCGGGAAACAGTTGTTTTTTTGATAAAAATGAATTCACTCAACTATTAACCCTCTCAGAATAGAGAGAGAGAGAGAGAAAGAGAGAGAGAGAGAGAGAGTTGTGGGATCGATGGGATCAAGATAAATTATCGATTCATGAACTGAGTGAGGATACGAGAGGGTCAGTGAGGTTACTGCAACTACTATTCGGTATGTATCTTGCAGCTGCTGGATATGGGTGAATTGTTCCTCCTTTATTGATAGTCTGAAACGGCGTCAACTGGTTGATATTAACATATTTACAGTTGTACAGAATTTTGCTATATTGTACGTTATAAATATTCTTTTTGAAGTTGGGTGTTTATCAATTGAAAAAAGAATATTGCCTAACATATTAATATGAGCTTTAAGTTTTAGATTTATGGATTTGGACGTATACTTAAAAATTAAAACGTAAAACGTAAATAAAATAAAATTTAATTCTTAAATGATATTGCTATAAACAAGCTAGTAAAAAACTAATCGCTTTCTAACTGTCGTTGCATAGTTTATACAGCAGCTTGTACCTGTAGTGTATCGTATCCCATGTCCTTGTATTTGTAACATTTCTGCCAGTCCCCCATTGAGGCGTAGTACTTGGACCACCAGTCAACTGTTTGGTCAATTTGCTCCATGTCAACCTATCAAAAGACGTATACATGGTCATATCCTTAACGGTTTGGTGTGAATGATGTTTACACAGAGTTGTTTATAGTCCGTGACTATGAAAACTAACAAAATCAATATCGATACATACTGTATGTGAATGACATTTTTTAAATTCTTTTAAAAAAATAATGAAATGCAATGTTTCGGCGATTAAACTTGATTAAATATTGGAAGCTTTTTTTTAATTAAAAAAATTATTAATCAACTTAATAAATTCGATTAAAGCTTGTGAAAAGGTAAAGGAATATCGTTTTTAGATTTCAAATACTTTAAACAGTAATGCCACAGAGTATAGCTGATATATTGTAGTTCCTAATATTCATAATGTATTTAAATAAAATAAGTTTATGTGTTCGACAACATTCAACAACATTGTTTTCTTTCTTTTTAGTAAAAAAATTTACAAATACAGTAGTATTCAAGAGTTCATAAATTAATTTTTTAACTTGATAATAAAAGTACAATAATATATGATAATTAAATAGTTTGCAAAATAGTTAAAAAAGAACTGTGCAAAATGGAAATAAATTTATACACTCTTACAAACGGCATTAATATTTTTAAAAGAACACACCTGTTTCGCTTTAGTGTAGACAACATGCGTAATGGGGATAACAAAAACGTAAACGGTCACATGTGACATTTAGAAGTATAAATATCAATATCGAATAAAAACACTAAATGACAGACATGCCAAATATAGCGCATTACTTAATGCCGATTATAACCGTTAAATAACAGTACATGCTAAAATATTGTACTTCAATACCAATTCAATAATTTATAATTATGGGCGACATGGATAAAATGTCTTGTTTAGAGTCGCGGGTGATATTTATAGAAACTTATTATTCATGCCAACTAAAAAATGTGCGGCAAATATTGAAAACTATTTATAGAACCATGTTGTCACATTATGATATTAATGATATAATATCATAAATATATAAATGATATAGTCATCATAAAAATACTAGTTAATTAAACATAAATTAATAATAATATAGGTATATAAACAAGTTTTGGTCATTCATCTATTTAAAATGTATATGAAATGTTACCATAACTTCAGCAGCAGGCTTTGAACTCTCGAAAAGACAAAAAGATACATAATAAATTGCATATTATATCGATAAAACAATATACTTATTCAATATGGTTTTCTAATTTTAAACATTTGTATTTACATAGATAAATAAATATAACATTTAAATGAAATAGGCGTATCCCCATGATTTTATTATTAACCAAATACGTATGTTCCCATAATTTCAATATTATAGTGACATGTGAACAATCTCATTATTAATATATTAAGATTCTTTGTAGAAATTGCTATGTTTTTTATTAAAAAAATAAACAGTAGTAATATCGACTATGTACTTGTCTGATTTTTTAAATCAAATATACTTAAATATTTAAATATTGGTTGATTAATGCGCTGCCCTATGGATGAAAACCGAATCTTATAGAATATGTTTAATACGGTTACAGTTTTAAAAGTAAAACTTAATAATAAAAATGTCGTTCATTAATAATTTTTAAAATAAATGTATACACTTATCTTACTTGTACGGTTAACTCATCATTATAATTTAATGTTTAAAATTACATTACATATATAACTTGTATCAAAAATTAATATATATGTAAACACCTCATCACATTTTTTGATCGTCAATCAGAATGATTGCGAACTATTCCCTCAAAATGTCACTATCTTGAACTATATGGAATGAAATTTACATTAATCTGTGCATAATGCTTTTTAAAATCAAAACACGACTGCAATTACTATTCTACTAATTAAAATCATGTAAATCAAATTTTAACCTTGACCTATACATTGATGAGCTGTTTGTAATATATAGATAAATAAAATGTTGGTTTTATTATCGATTATTTCTACATTTAAAAATAAATACGATAAAAAAATCTAATTTATTTAGATGTTTATTGAGATTTT
Organism: Coelogynopora nodosa; assembly: GCA_034780555.1. Taxonomy (NCBI): domain Eukaryota; kingdom Metazoa; phylum Platyhelminthes; order Proseriata; family Coelogynoporidae; genus Coelogynopora; species Coelogynopora nodosa. The sequence continues at coordinate 5,363 of JAUZND010003860.1, forward strand.
GACCACTAAACATGACTATAAGTTTCACGCATGCTATTTAAAATAATGTATGGAAGGCAAATAGTTGCTTCAAAGGTAATTGTATAACGTAACATATTACATAACTTTTAGAACGAAAATGATAACATAACACTTTAAATTACTTACATTAAATTCAAAATGTGAATGATAAGCAGGTTATTAAGTGGCAAATAAAATAGAATTGATATAATAGAAAATATTTTTATACATTTATAGACATTCTAATTTGGCATAAAGTTTCAAAATAAAAGTAAGCTATGATAAGTAGGCTAAAGATGAAATGATAACTAATACCTGTTTTACCGTGAAACTGACTCTTTGAAATTCTAATTTACCAATTTGTTTAGAATAAAAAAGTGATTGCAGTTCTTTGTTTTAATATTATTTACATTCTTTTAAATGATCAAAAGCTGATATTTCTTTACTAATAAAATTGTTTACAAAGTTTATCTTTTAAAATTGAAAAAAGCTGTCTTCATTTCAAAAACTATTTGTCATAGTATACAATAAGGTATATACTTGTATGTATATTTAACTTGTTTCTGTTATGTAAAGTATTAAATATCTTTAAATAAGATATATTAATGAAAATAACTTACCTTGTGTAAAAAATAATTTTGCAGGGAAAGAATAGGCATGGACACTATTTAATCATTTTTTAAATAATATAATCTATTTTTTTGTGGTGACTTTGAGGATTTAAATGGAGTGTATCTATCCATTTACTATCATATAGATATAAAAAATAAAATAAACAAACCATTAAAAAAGTAAAACATCACCCGTTGAACTAAACAAAAAAGTAAACACATGTAAACTTAAATTTGAATGACTAAACCGCTATATTACATAGTAAAAATATAAGCATTTGAAGTATGGGTTGGAGGTGACTTCCTTCTGACCTGCCTTAATATAGATAGATTTCCACAACCAACAAACTAGAACATGATTTCGGGTAAAGAACAGGATTTAAATAAAACATGTGGAGGCGCAAACCTTTGATCCGTCCTCTTTTTTGAAAAAGTTTACGTTAAACATGCGACCTTGAAGTTTATCCTTCTAGAATGCGTGTAGGTGTGTATGTGAGTATTCACGATAGGAAAAGGGAACAAAATGAAGAAATTGGAAACAAAACATATAAAAAGAAATATCACATTAAAAGGATGCTCATATTCAGATAAAACGAGGATAGTAGAAAAAATATGTATATGCATCCGTGCAAAATAAAATAAAACTGGTGAGGTTAAACAATGAAGTAGATAGGTAGCAGTTAATTCAATCACGTGACATGGATCTTTCTAACCAATCTTTTAATAATCACAGCGCTCGAACATTGATGTATAACATCTACATCAATAAATAAATAAAATTATAAATGCTAACCGAAAGATATTTAGTAAAGACACGAAGCATAACAAATAACAAGACAAAAGGAGAACATTGTTTTATTCAAGTGTACTTTATATATAAAATACACATTAATAACATTTCCGATTCTGAATGCTTGAAGCAGACCATGTCCAGGTATGATAAAATATATAGAAATTTATCATATCCGTTCATTATTAAAAAATCCCAGAAATGCATGTCTCACATGGTCATAATTTACTGCACCTTTCCACTTTTAAAAATATATTTATTTAAGCGCGTGATGTTTAAAATGAAAGCGTAATAGTTGCCTCCTGTATCAGTCATGGCACGGCACATGCTTAAGGAAAACCCCCTTATAACGTCGTATCGTTTTGATAGATGACAAAAGAACCAAAAAAGTAATCTCCTGAACCCACCTGTACTTCTTCGTCAGGCTGTAAAACATTATACTGACGTTTAGAGTAAATATTGTTCGTTAAATAGGGAAGCACATATTAGACAAAGGATTCTTTAGTAAATTAGACGACCAAAATAATGATTAAAGTTATAATTTATCGTTAAAAAATGAACTCAATATTAAGATCTATGTGCCGAATTACCGTTATATTTTTAGACTATATTTTCAGTATAAGAATAGCAACAAAAAATATATTTCTGGAAATTTCATTTAAGAACAATTGTATATATGACGTAAACGACAGCTGAAACAACTCCGATCAACTCCAATTAGTTGATTATTTAGTTAATCAATAATAATATATTCATTTGAATAACAACAATATAAAAAAAGTATAATATTCAATAAAAATATGTAGGAAAATCAACAAAGAACGTATTATAGATAATTTTTCTATAAATGTCGAATAAATCACAATACAATAAATCTCATACAAACCCACAAAATGGAAAATGTATGTCATATTATAGATTGCTGATGTTCAATAATATATTTTTTTAATGTTTTAATTGTCTCTACTAAACTGAAGTTACCATGTATAATAAATAATTAAAAATTTTTTTATAAGATTTGTTGCATTAATTACATGTTGATTTATTTAATGCATGTTAAACGTAGAAGAAACGCATGTAGAAAAAAAATGAAATCGATATCTCTTAAAAAAAATTCACAAATAAAACATTTGCAGGAAACCTTACTCCGTTTCAAACGGTAGATAAATTATTTTCCTTAAAAAATCAAACTACAATTTTTTAGGAGTCGTTTACGTCATAAAGATTGTTAATTTAATTTCATAATGTTCGGAACAGAATATATAGACAATAAAGTGTCGGTGAAATTAGTGAAATAAAATATTGATTAGTGTGCAACGAAACAATGACAGCGAGGTAAGTAAATTACAGCATATGTATATTTTATATGACTCCAAATAGTAGATTAATCTATGTGCTAATTTGTTAATTACATTCGTGAATTTACCTTTTTCTTTAAAAGTTTCGAAAAGAAACCCTACAAGACATTGATGAAGTTTTACATAACATTTAAACATACTTACAATAATAAATAAGTAGAAAACGTGTAGGCTATATTTATTTTAGAAATATAGAATAGAAAACTTTTAATTAGAAATATGAATGTTAATATATTAATGTATTAATGTATATTTTATATATTAATATTATAATATAATATAATATAATATAATAAAATATAATAATATTTATATATTAATGTATATATTAATGTTAATATTAATATTAATTTTTAGCCAAAAACATATAAAACAAAATATTTAGATATTTAAAAATATATAAAATATTTAAAAATAGAAATTCTGCATACTATATTTCTATATGTTTGTAGATGAAAATATTACATTTTATTGTAAAAGGAAGTTCATTAAAAATATAAATTATCTATTATATGGTCAATAAACACCGAACAATTATTATCGAACACAATTGAAGTGAATTGCTTCTAGGCAAATGAAACTATCTTAAGAACTCTGACAACGTGCTCAACGACTATGTTTGAATGGACTGTAGAGCTAAACTAACATATTGACTAATCTGAAAACGTCAACCTTGCGATTTTTTCTGTTTATAATTCTGTATTTGTATTGCCTTAAATATATAGTAAACTAAACTACACTTTGCAAACAACTAAGTGTACAAAAAATGCACTTCAATGCGTCCAAAATCTTTACATAACAAAAAAAGAAAAATTGTATTTAATAACTGATATAACATAAATAAAATAGCTATTATGTGTATTAGAAGAATTAATTATACATTTTGGTCTAAAGGTAAACAATTTCATTATACGTAACAGTAAAGTAATGTGGGTGTTTAATTTTTTACCATCACCAATAACACAATCACCAATATTAGTTATCATTTTTAATAAGATGAAAAAACCAAAAAAAAACAAAACGGTGTTTAGTTCAAATGAAAAGTTTCAGTATTGGAACTGTTTTGCAATAAAAACAGCATCATTTTGCATAATTGTCAAAGCTCGTTTGGCCACAGAAAACTATTTGAAATTTATTAGTCTTGTAATTCCATAAATTATACTAATATTTCATTCTATATTAAATTACACGTTTTATAAAAGTACATTTTTGCATTAGTTTAATTTTGATCTTTTTTGATAGAATTTAATTAGATTACAGTTGTACTTAGTTATTTAAAACGTACTAACTTTGAAGCGAAATGTTTAGGATCAACATTGGAAAGGCTAAAATAATTATTAATACAAAATGATAATTTAAAACATATTAAAATACAGAACATTTTGTAAATAATAAATATAGCACGTCACAAAATATTTTGGAATAAGGTACACTGTTCGTATATGTATACAGTGACCATATCCAGAAAATAAAACAAAACCATTCAACTTTTTAGTTCAAATTGTCATTATATCAAATAATGTTGATTATTCAACTTTAAAAAGTATATCTTTACACCAATTTATCACATTTATTGAAGTTAAATTTTACAAATTAAACTTTATATACAATTACATATTATGTAATAAAAACATTTATTAATTCTATAGTAAGCAAAAACTTGCTTACTGTTTTCAGCGTGTAAGCAACAAAATAATGATACGAATATACAAAGTGAACGATGCCAATAAAAGCGAAATATAATATAGGTACATTAAACTAAAAAATCAATATAAATAATACAAAAAAACAAACTAAAAAAATACTCCGTCAAGAAAAAACTGAAAATCTTTGAGAACACGCAAACATTAATTAAAATCTGACATCTGAAACAAGTACAGAGGATTTCAAAATTCTGTTCTTCTTCTCCATCGTTCAGTTGTTGGTCTTATGATTTTTTATGACTGTTAATGTGATGCTTTTGTTTTAATAGTATTTTTTAACTTTAGTTAAATGCACAATTCATTGTAAGCGTTGAAAATGGCCTGTTAACCGAACTTGTGCTTTAATATAGCCATGATCATTTTCCTGAAATTGGAGGAAAAGTAGCCCCTTTTCATACGAGGAGAATCTATAGAAATCAATCTAATAGAAATCCGAGTATGGAAATAGTACTTTTCTAATGAAGGAATGTAATGTTTTTTTATGGATTATTTTTAAAATCAATTATTAAATCTGTGATATGGCATTTAAAATTATTACTTGGCATACTAAAATTAAAAGTCAACAATATTTTTGAATCGCCTTAATTATTTGATTGAATAGATTGAATTTTAAGATTAATTGAAATCAAGTTTATTAATAAAGGCTTGTTAAATAAATAAAAGTTGCCAAAATAGTATGTTTTAGAAAAATAGCGTTCCATTTACTGCGCTATGGTAACGATTTAGTAAAACAATCCGTGTTTGAAATTGATACCACTGTGTAGATCATAAAGATTTGAAGTTCATTATAAACAAATAATGAATAAAAGTCTCCTTCATTTGGTGTCAAATGTTCCGTGTTTTTTATCTTGCAAATTAAAATAGTTTCAAGAAAAGTAAAAAGTGTTTAGAAAAGTAATACTTTTCATTTAAATTTCAAACCATTTAAGTTCAGTTTTCACTACGAGCATATCATTTTTTTGTAGTTTATAGAAAATCGATTATTGGTAAATTGACCTGATTTTAAAATTTACGTTTTGTCTTTTGATAACATTTAATCATAATCTTCAATCCAAATATAAAGGAAAACATTATAATATATAGCTCGCTAAAATCACCCAATAGAGGAATAAAACAAAACCAACACCAACTTCTGTACTTTAGGGCACCTTATCTTTCTTTTTTCCGAAGCCTAACTTAAAGAATCGTTTTTTCTTCGGTTTTCCAGAAGAACCAAGATCAGCCGAGGATATAGAAGATGCCCCTTTCTGAGTATTCACGCATAAAATCGAGGTAATTATAAACATGCTACTTGTAAGTAGTCCATCACATATATAGAAATATAGAGTAGAACAGAACAGACATTCATTATTATTAGGTCTGATGAGTTATAAAGGATGAGACATTGAAATAGGATACATTGTTAAAGAATAATATAATCTGAACAAGTTTTTTTATAGAAAGAATATTATGGAAACAGATTACAAAATATATCAAGCTTTGACAGATTTGAAGATTCAAATGCCTCCAAAATATTTACCTCTTTACGAATCTTAAGTATCCTTGGTAATTTCCTCTGAAAAGATGTAGAGTGCCTTATGCGTATATAGTGACTATAACATTATAAAAGTATAATATTATTTATTGTTATTGTATTAGAACACTTGAAATCCACAACTCTAATATCCGGGAAAACAGATAATTCAAAATTTACTTACAATTCCATTGAAACGTTTAATTGGTACGGAAATTGTTTTAGGTAACGTGTTGGGCATTTAATACACTCTAAAAAAACACACTACAACCCTAACAACATGCTGTATCTAAATACATCTTCAATAGTTGATTAAATATTCAAAAGCAGTTTAATTGCGAAATCCTGTAATCAAAATATAGAGATGACAGTCAATATAGGATGACATTCCCCATGACAATTTAAGTCTGAAATACTAGTTTGAACAGCTATAATTATGAAGCTAATAATAAATGTGCACTAAATGACAATGCCCACCTTTTTCTTCTTCGGCTCCGGGACCGCCGGTGGTGCCGCCTCCTGACCGTCTGCTGACATAATACCATCGACGCCAGGTGTTAGTGGCACGTTGGAGGCAGCCGTGTTGAGACCTGGTGTGTATATATGTATGAATATATGTACAGTGAACTGGGACAGATCATATCAGGTTATGACCAATTTTAAGATTTACCCTAGCAGTACCAATGGGAGGGG
>JAUZND010003861.1:0-12030 GCA_034780555.1 Coelogynopora nodosa
AGAGTTTCCACGTAAAAGTGATTGTCCTTTCGTTTTTCATCTACAGTATTTATAATAAGTAAGCACTAAGCGCAGAGCCTGTATAAACAGCGGAGAGCCAGAGCATTACCGGTTTCGAGCTATTCAGCTCTCATCAGGTACCCTAGTCTCCCTACTGATGACAGGATTGCAAGTAGTACTTATTAAACCCCCAAACTAATCGACAAAAAAAGCAATTTGAATAGTATAACATCAGATATTTTCTACAACTATTTTTCAGATTGTACAATTTTAGTATACAATTTTTCGTATTTTTTAAATTATAATAAATCTGTAATAAAATACAAATCAACTTTTACTGTATTTATGCTTCAAACTGTGTGTGGACATCGATTAAATGCGCCAAATCGATTAATTAAAACACATCAGTGGGCCATATGCGCGACAATAAGTTAACGAAAAATGCATGACGTAAGTCAGCAAGGTTGCACATAATATCAATTCAACTACATGTAGATTATGGTACACAGATACACTGTTCACCGTTTGGTTAAATGACGAATTGTCTCAATAGATTGTCTCAGTGGTTGCTAAACGACTGTTATTTGAGGAAATGTTGGTCAGAGATGGTTACAATTTATGAAACACTAAAAATGAATAGCATCAAATCTGTATATATAGTTGAAAAGCTTTAATGAAAACTAACTCAAACGTCAGATCAGAAAGTAAACTTCCTACATGTAGTCGAAACGTTTTTTAGTCCAGACGTATAATTTCATTAATTTTACATAGTAACAAGAAAAACTGGAGAAATATTCAATGCGAAGTCGTTGAAACTTTATTACTTGTTTTTAAACCGTTTTATTTTATAACTTGCAATAAGACAACAAAAAATTTGACTATTCTTCAATTCAATTTCTTGAAGAACACATCTACATTGCCTAGAAAAACAGTCAATAAAGATAGATATATAACGAGTGCACAAAAATAATAGTCCTTTCATTCCGACTTCGTCTTGTTCTATATTTATAGAGTTTTGTTAATTAATTAAAAACTCGGAAACATATGTCTCTCAGCAATTCCAAAGAAATAGACAAAGATATTAAAATAAGACCTGATCTCTTCCTGTCACTAAAAAGGTCATTTCAAAAAGTATAAAGCTGTAGGCAATTAGAAATATAAATACTTATAATGTCGAGTTTAAGATATTTGAGTCTGATTTTTAATAAATACAATAATATTTTTGTTTCAATATGTTAATCACTTTAAATAGTCATTTAAAAATTTAAAAACATGCAGACAAATCATGAACTGTATACATATATATATACAGTCCGACCATCCTATATTCAAGAAAGAAAGGAAAAATTCACTTGCTTCGTCAATCGAGTCAAACAGTCCAAATGTATATATAGATCCACTCCAGGGTAACAAATTCAAGAAAATCCCAGCTGAACCAAATAGCCTATTGTTGAAAAGGAGCTCTCCGCTCAATCTTAGTGCACTACTGATAATAATGCCTGGCAAATGTAAGCAGCTATATAGTCTGTTGTTATATAGATCACAGATACTAGTGAGCACACAGTACTGTAACTCTTTGGTAGGCAGCGCCGTCAATGATATGTCAAAAAAAGATTGTCCAGTCACTTCTTGAGATGCTAGTGAAGAGTGAAACACGCATGAGAAATCAAAAATTGTGTTTGTGGTTTGTTAGTCGCGTTTGTCTCGCCAGATATGTAAAGAAAGGTATAGCGTGGGTACCCGCTACCTACAATTACATTGCCTGGCATAAAACTGGTTTATATTTATATATATACACAGACACACGACAAAAACACGCAATCCTAATGTTGACGCCGGCTATTAAACGGCAAGGTCAAATCGTCGAGAGCTGCATGCACGCCATTATTTTATTACCTCTAACCTGAAACAGCTGAGTGAAGATAATTGTGGACAGGCTGTATTATTTTCTGCTGTTCGGATCTTATAGATTACAACCAACCAATCAAACCGCAGTACACTCCGATCATAAAATAAACTTCGACTCTGATCCAGGATGAGCGCGGCTGTCTCCCCTCAGCAGTTCTCTTAAATAACAGCTCTCCTCAATACCTACGACTTGACGATATATTTTTTGACTGTTCTGATTGAATTAGGGACTGTTTCCCATTGTTCCTGCTATATAGACGCACTGCGTGTATCTAACCAAGTAGCAGACAGGTTGTCAAGTTTGACAAAGTTATAATGTGTCAAACTGAATAAGTGAAATAATCACTCATTTATACATTATTTCCTATACCCGAATATTGGCTATACGTGAATATCTTAGGTTGTTACTTAAATGCGGAGGAGAATCCGGAGGAACAAATAACTAGTTTTCAAGGTCGGCATTAAAACAAGTAACAAAGATAAACAAACAATTTTATTGTAAAGAATGTAATAATTACTTAAAATTAGCTATAATTCTTTTATTTGTATATTTCAGAATTAATTTAAATGTAAATCTATACGTATTTTGACCTTTTTATCGACATTCTAAAATCCCTTACATTTGTTTTTATTAATTAATTTGATTATTTTAAAATCTATTTTGTTTAATTTAGATACTTTTGAATTGACAACCTTGAAAAATAAGTTAAATTTCCTTCAGATTTGTCGTCCAGTTTTTCCTCCGTATTTCAGTTACAACCAATATCTTATATACGGTTCAAGTGAAAGTAAAAAGGCTCTCAATTCGTTCCATAGAATTCTCTAGAATAAAAAAATGATCAGATGGTTGCGTTTAAGAAAAATGTAGTCGCCTTTTGTTTTCTGTTTTCCTTTTATATACTGAATACATTCAAGAACACCCCATCACAATGACTATAAAGTTCTGACCAATCATCAATCAATCAATCTTGACCTTATCAATTAAATAAAGTGATCGGTTGAATGATTTTTGGAAATCAACAAAGTACAAAAGCATATAAGAAACTATAGTTTCGGTAACTATTTAGGGTTTGGTCAGGGAGTATAACATAGCGGTTAGTATACTGAAGATTACTTAATTACGATCGATAAAAAGTGTAAAATTTTTCGAGAATTATTTGTGTGACTTTTATTACAGATTTTTATGATGAATTGTTGAACAATATCCAATTTAAAACAACAATCAATACATCAATATAAGATGGTTATTATTTATTTGCTTGATCACGTGTATCCAATAATAAATGATTAAAAAAAGGAAAGAACATATTTCGCGGATATAGTAAGTTTTTGATTGAAAGAAAATAGAGTGGACGTTGCGCTAACTGGGTTATAGCTTCCTCAGCTTTCACACAATAAAGTATTTATGAATTTACATGAAAGTTTGTATATACATGTATATAAGGTTACATTAGTTATTAACTAACTTATACGTAACACGACAACGACAGGTAAACATTGTATCTCAAAGTAGAAATACAAAGAATTATAGATAAAAGAATTAATGTTGTAATTATATCACCATCATTACTATTACAAAATATGGAATTATTAATACAGATTTATTTAACAATCCAACCGATACTCATTTATACTTCAGATATAACAGCCGTCATCCAAAATCACGCCTTAATGGTCTCATTAAAGGCGAACTGATGCGAATACTTAGAATAATATGCTCCTATAAACAAGAATTCTTTAAAAGGTGATATGAAATTTAATTTTTTGAAACGAGGTTTTCTCAATAATAACATAGAGAAAGAAATAGTATCGAATACTGATCATAAGGACATATTGTCTTATAAAAAAATAACACAAACATCTAGAATTCATTGTGTCATATAGTATCATTATCAACTCCTTTCTTTAGGTCAAATTCTCTGTAAAAATGTTAACATACTTTCATCAAATGATAAACTCAAAACATATTTTAGAACCAGCAATACTTGCTTTTAAAAGACTACCTAATTTGAAATACGGTTTAATACACTCTGGCTCTTCTAGTACATTATTTCCTAATCAAGTATATAAATGCGGCATAAAAAATGGTAAATGTTGCAATCATTTAACTGAAAATATAAATTACAAAATGAATAAAAAAATGCAGATAACAGTAAAGGGAGGTTCATGTAATTCTGAAAATCTCTTATGTGGATTGCATTATAAAAAGTGCAATTTATGGTACATTGGAGACACAAAAAAACAGACCAACCAAGATCAAAGAGAATGGAGTTCCTATTCATTTTGGACAATCGGATCACATATAGTATAGAAAGAGATTTGGAGCTATATTTGTATTTTAGAAAGTAGTAGATTTAAACATAACATATAACACGTGTAATTAATAACAAGTAATTATAACGTGATTCTTTAAAGCAACAAATTGATCAAACTGTGCAGTAAAAATTAAACTAACATTTTTTAATTAAATTAAATTAAACAATTTAATTACAGCAAGAATATGAGTAGTATAGGAAGAGTCGACTCTTCCTATACTACTAATATGCATTAGATTAATTAATTTCCACTTTACACAATTGCCTGACAATATTTGTCTGACAATTTCAAATACGAGTATGTGGCTTCTTCGATTTAAAGTTGCAGAAAATTAACCAATTGTATAATACAGAAGTGGAAATAAATTACTCAAATGCAGATGCTCGTTGTAATGTAATCTCGTTAAAATATTTTGAAAAAAGGACAATTTATTTCTCCTGCATTACTATTTCTTGTTCTTTTTTTTCTTTATTTTTTTCTTGTTTCAATTCAGTGGTGGTGTAGACAGGGGTCGAGTCCTCAACGTCCACAAGGGACCACAACGTCCACAACGTCCATAAGGGACCACATTTTAACATACATAATGTTTTCTCCTTTTTATTTACAAATTACAGTATAATCCGGTTATAACATGATTGAAGGGATAAAAGTAAAAATGAGTTGTTATAACCGATTCTTGCTATATATTCGAGGTGCCCCACAATTGATTTAATGTTAAGTACTACATAATACATATTAATTTAATTAACATATGCAGCAATAAAAAACGAAGAGTATGTTGTTCCATAATTATTATTATTCAAAAATATAAAACTACATATATGTGTATGTATGTATACAGAAAATGTCACAAAATTACTAACAAATTATGTTAGGTACATACATATCTCTATATGTATGGTAAGATAAGTGTACAAATCTGGTTTACTTGTTATAAGAAAGTAATTATGTGCAGGGATCAAAAATCTGCTTGTCATAAGCGAGTTCTTGTTATAAGCGAGTTATTGTTATAAGCGAGTTTTTGTTATAAGCGAGTTTTTGTTATAAGCGAGTTCTTGTTATAAGCGAGTTCATGTTATAAGCGAGTTCTTGTTATAAGCGAGTTCTTGTTATAACCGGATTGTACTGAATATTATTTAAACTTTTAAGACACGTTTGGCCCTCACACTATATAATAAACGTGGCATCTTCAAATAGACTAAAAAATAACTCTAAAAAAGTTGTCTACATCGGGGTGGTTCGTATACCGTTCGAAAAAACATCCTTTTTTGTTATATAATATTTATATAGTGCCCTTTTTATCAGTTGATAGCTGTTTGAAAATGTTGATGGTTTACTTCTTGGTTTTCAAGGATGTTTGTAAATATCATGAAAGGGTAAACAATCGATAACATATTATAGTTCTTTTAAATATTAAAAAAGTGGCAATTATAACCAGTAACATATTTTGAGAAATTGGCACCGAATAATTTAATAACTGTATTTTCTTTAAAAAATATTGATAAATGAAATGTGCATCTGATAGCTAATTACGGATATTTAAAGTATAACATTTTATTATTATTAATATATTTATTTTTATTATACATTTTATTATTATTAATATAACGATATTTATCAATATTTAATAATTTAGTTAAATTTCTCAGAAATTAAATATTTATAGTATTTTAAATTAGTATATTTTAGTTTTCTGAAATTTAAATTAATAATATTCACATATCCTTAATGTTCAACAAAATATGAGTTTTGGAGATTATGCCCCATATAATATGATACACCATTAACAAACAGGTAAACGGTGCCCTTTTTAGATACGTCTTACGATCTGGCAACAATAATATATAATATATGAAGTTTAATTGTACAGGCGTCAAACATCCATTATTCCAGAGTGAGGTGGCGCAACACACCATCCGTGACGATACACCGATTACATATACTGTAGGTAATTGTTTTAGTAACAAGCGGGTCGCATAATTCAAGTATGATGTCTATTAAAGTTTTGTCAGCACTCTCTATCCAAACTGATTCATGCTTATATAAATATATAGAATCTTGTCAAGGAAAGATTATAATTTCACATGTACTTCAGCTATACATCTCCACAGTTGTAAGAATAATGCACAGGTGTAGCCAGGTGTATACAATGCGGCCATGGTTGACGGAACATCTCAGTCACAACACTCTGTTTACCACACTATTTGTGTTATACCTTATTATGATGGTGTATATAGTGTCTAATAAATAGCTAGAATACGATTGTAATATTAAATGCAATATTTTAAACTATATGTTCTGAGTGTATCATTTTATCGATATTAGTTATTGTAATATTCAACAAAGATTTGCCCGCATATGTTATATATCGACCGGAGTTTACTTATTGAGCATTGAATTATCCTGGTAAATAATAAGTAGATTTAACGATAAAATGAACTTTTAAATGTATTCCAAATACTAGGTATAAGGATACTTTGTTCCAGTCTATGATATTATTATTGGCACAAATATATTTTAGAAAGTTCTTCAAAATCTGTGTTTTATATTTATATAATTTTCATACATTTTCAAATAAACTTAACTTGACAAATTTATAATCACAAATAAACAATAGATGTAATAAACGGTCATTATTTTATAACACCTTAACGCCCTATTAAATGCAATTAGTTATATGATAAGAATAAGATACAACATTTTCACTGCGATTGTTTCACTGCTTTTGAAACGGTTTTATAATGTATAAGCTTAGCCTATATTGAGTTCCTATACTGATTAGCAAAGGTATAAATCATATATCTATATTTACACGGACGACTATAACAACCATGTAAGACTCACTAAAAGTGATCGAGTTATCGATAATTCTCTAACAAAAAAGTGAAAAGCCACTAATTATGCTGAAATTTAAAAAAAATTAAAACTAAGAGAGACTATAGCAATAGTGAGGGTCCAAAGTCCCGTATCCAATATTATCTTTTCTTCTCTTTAATACAAATATCGTTTGTTACACATTTTCTTCTTTATGATCCGGCCTGTCCCCAGTTATACTTCTGTTTTTGGATTTAACTGAATGAAAACAATTTAACTAATGAAAACATATTCCTTTTTTAAACTTTCTGGAGTTTAGTCATGACCGTTATTTTTTACCCTTTAAACCATCCTGATATTATTATAAAATGTTTGTTTCTTATTTGACAGTCGCTTTGATAATTTCTGGTACTTTCTATTTTTGATTTGTTCTGTGGTGATGCGGTGTTGAATAGAACGGAATCATTTATGGATCAATTAAAGATCATTTACCATTAAAAAAAAATCATGAAATCAAAATAAGTTTATAAAATAAGTTTACGCCTATTGTCCTCTAATACAAAATTGATGAAGTGTAGACAACGCATTATACCTGAACGAATTGAAAAGTATCACACTTGTAGATGGCAGCATGCTAAATCATATCAAACAAATGTAATGTTACTGTTATTTATTGCAGGTGTGCACAATTTGATCTGATCTCTCAAAAAGAAGGAGCAACCTCGTGTATCTCTATGACGTATATACATAGAAGTCGAATTAAAGTATATCGTTGGAACAAACTATTTACTGGAAAGAAGATATACAGGTGACTAAAACTCCAAAAGGAAAGTGGATGACAGGTGAAAGTGAAAGAATTTAGCCATGATGCCATTAATACCTAAACACTGTGCAATGCGAAGTCCGTCTGCAATAAAGTTTACTAATTTAGTTTACATGCCATCCATCGACATCAGCCTCCAGAACTGAAAGGAAGACATGACAGACGTCAACAGGCGTTCATTGATCCGAGGGACCAACCGGCTATAACACACTAAATAGGCCAACATGGGTGTATCGTTCTTCTTTCTGCACAGAGTAATATAGTCATAGAGATCTGGCAAAAGATGAAGACGGATTTACTGAAGAAGGATTCATCAATAACTGTCATCAGAGCGTTAACTTAATTAAATAATTATGGATGATGCCATCATTCAACTAATAGCGGCGCATTTTACAATTTTTACATAATTAAGATCTGGAATTTTAATCAAGTGCGGGGTAATAAACTTTTATGTGTTTGAGTTAAAAAAATGGATATAAAATATAACACAATCCGGGTAATAAGATGCTTTAATGAGTGTAACACTGTGGACAATACAATAGTTACACACAATTTAAAATCAAACAAATTAAATTATTATTTAATGAACCTATAGATAAAAATGCCACTATATTCCAATATTCAATATCAAACGAACAGGTTATTGAACATGTCCCTCAAATTAGACAGATTTAGACAAATTACGCATATTAGACAAAATGGCATCATATCACAAACATAAAATTCATCTTCAAGCTAATTTTGACTTGGTTCATTTTAGTGTAATGCTCGTATAGTACTGTTTAATGAATATAAAATCGATATGAATCAACTCCATTTTTGTATAGTTTTTCAATGTATAAAATTGATATAACTCCCCCCTATTTTATACAGTTTTTCAATGTTTAAAATCGTTACAAATCTAGCTATTTTGCGTGGACGTTTGTTTGTGAAGTCGCTTAAAGTGAACGAAAAGCTTAATGAATTAAAAAAAAATTATACATAATTATAATATGACGAAATAAAAACAGAAGTCGGGAATTGACACAAAAATATATGCTACTGCCTAAACATGTCTATACCATTGAAAACGATTTCTGAAACTAGGAAAATCTAATGTGCGTACTATTTTGAAAATCAAAGAATTTGCAAGTAGTATAATATACACATATGCTAGAAAAAAAAGCAAATTTGACATTGAGAAAAATACACTAACTATAGTCGTAGGTACGATAACTACAATATATCCAGTTTGAATTCTATATTTACGAAAAGTTTAGAATTCATTTAAGAAAATCAGTCATCATGAAAGAACACACACTGCAGTTCGATGTTTAAATGAAATAAATTATAATATAAAGTGTCCCAGAAGAAGAAGAAGACAATAATATGATATACAGTCTTTACAATTGAATCAATCATGATTTTATCGAGTTACAATTACATGAATTACAATATGGCAAGGTTAACATTGGTCAGATACGATTAGGAGGTGTATATATTACCATTATTCTTTGTATACGACCCGAAGCCAGGGGACACCATGGGATGATAATTTATTCTGCGTGACAGTTAACCTCCATTTAATCATGATTGATTTAAGGTTTAGATTATCTAATTTGTTATATCTGATTTGAACTAACTTTAAACAAACGTTTTTAATTTTTTTAAATCTAACGAAGTATAACAACAGATGTATTAACTTAATTATTTTTCTGCAAGGGTTTGTTATAATAGTTTGTTTGATACTTTTTTAGTTTGTTAATATTTAGCTATAATAATTATTCAGTAATAGTTTCGTATCATAAATTTGCTCTTGCTCTTGGTTTTTATCAATATATAATTTAATAATTATAATTAAATTACAAAATCTATATACAAACATATGCATAATTATATATATATATATAATTAATTTATGTGAAATTAAATTAACTGTTTCAATTATGCCAAATCGTGTGTTTTTTCGACTAAATATGTTATATTTGAATAGGCTATAACCGTACTTACTTTCTGCTTACTCAATATAAAAACAGATTCGTATTTCTCAATCGTTTAATAACTATTAATTGTAGCTATGTATTATTAATGTATAAAAATGATTTTAAAATATTCAATAATGTACATATAAGCAATAATAGTTTTATATTATTTTCAATTACACACGTGTACTTCCTTGAAAATGCAGTATACTTTCCAAACCTCAGACATAACAAAGCAAATTTAATTTGATACCGTGGGATATTGATGAAGAGGAAAATGTTGAAAGTGATGTAGTATATCGACAAAGCAGGGATAACTAGACGACATAGGACACTGATTTCAGTTACATATAGTCAAGCTTATATTTTTCTACTCTGAAGTTACCTTCACAAAGAATTGTAAAACTTCTCACTATACATGCATCATTTCCGGTTACATTCAATGATATTCACAATCTGTGAAAAATTGGATTTAAAATGTTGGCATTATCCAACAATATTTCACATTAAATTTGCAAATTCATTGAACAAGTTAATCTTATTATCTTTGTCAGGTAATAAAATATACTCTCAACAGAGGGGTCAGGGGGGCTGAGTTATGGTGCGGGGTCAGGGGGGGTGAGCCCCCAAATATGTTTAGGATTTTAAACAACTATTTCGCTAACTATTCACAACAAAATAGGACTATAGTATTTTATAGGCAGGTAATAAAATACGCGCGAAACCCGAAAAAGTTAAATAGTTTTTTTACTCTGAGAAGACAAAACATGAAAATGTATCTTCACCCCCTACCTCTTTAGCCTTTAGTTTTTATAATTTAAAACACATTTTCTAAAAAAGCTATACCAAAAAAATAAAAACCGGATATTTCGGACGCCCGGAATAAATCCGGACAAGTGACTATACTTGTTTATTTTTTCTTTTGTGAGCCAACACCATATGGATTGTAAAATACATCTGCAATAATGGATTAAAACATAAATTTAACTTATATAACAAGTATAAGCGCATTTCATCAAAAAAAAAATTGTCGACTCACTATATATCTGTCTATCTTAAATCGCCCTGCAGAGCACAAAGTGTATAACTGCTGTACAGTACAGCTAACTTTTCAGAAGAGAAAAAACTGTTTTTATTACACCAAGAATAAAATACCGTGCTCTTATGACAGAAAGCGCTTTGAAGCTAAAACATAATAGGAAAAGTGGTGACATGTTTTTAACAAGATTTAATATTTTATAGCGACAAAATTTTCAATTCAACCAGTTAGACAATTTTTACATGAAGAAAATCGACACCCCAAATATTTATATCTGCTTTGCCCATTTTAAGTCGGCAGAATATGGACAAATTATATCATGTTTATTTACACACATTTTCTAAATTCCATTTGTATATACTTCTATCGTTACGATAATTTGCAATTTAGACGCATTCTTCGATTTTCAATCATAACACCATATACATACACAATGATATATACATACAATCAAACCTATAATTTCCAACATAAAATAACAGAATGTACAAACATTACATATATCAGGGCAAACCTACATAAGCGAATAAGTTATAATGTGGCTGTAGAAAAAAATGCACCGTGTGTGTGAAAATGCTATACACTCATAATAATAGAAGATAATTAATTTGAAATAATTCAAAGTGATGTAGTTTTTATCAAAAGAAGCCTACTAATAAAAAAAATACGTGACACACAAATCAACCGAATATTCCGAATGACACCGTGACTTATAAATCCTTTATCTTTTAACTCGTAATTAGGAAACTCCAAATTAAACGTACAAACATCGCCTGAGGCAAGTAATCTATGACAGCTGTTTCTATATCCGTGTGTAATTCCCTCAACAGACCAGTCGTAAACGTTGTGTTATTCCTCTGAGGTATACCGTATATTAGATTCTTGTAATTTTAGCAAAGCTCAAAATTTACCGCCATGTAATCCAAATACAATAATAAACTATAAGCCACGCAATAAAGCTTTAAAAAAACCGTGTGTTATATATATTTATCGAAGTAAATTAACATTTTTTAATGAAATTAACAACTTTTGAATTTGATAAACCGATGTGGTATGTTAGATAAGTACTAGGTACTAGATAAATATAGGTAAGGTTTTTAATAAGTACTACTTACATTCCAGTCATCAGTAGGGAGACTAGGGTACCTGATGAGAGCTGAATAGCTCGA
>JAUZND010003862.1:0-12029 GCA_034780555.1 Coelogynopora nodosa
CTAAAAGGGTGCTTCTCAGGAACAACGTCAACCACCCTTTTTTGGCGTCTCAAACACCCTTTTTTCTAACAGAGTATGATAAACTATATAGTTAGTATGTAACTATCTCCCTCTATTGTTGATTTGTTTTCACTTTATTTGACGAACATTCACATTTGTTTCGAGTATTCAGCCATATTCAGTCATAGTCTGTGTTATTCAGTCATGTTCAGTCCTATGCAGAGAAAAAATAGATTCATCATTAGTTAAACTTGTTCAGCATATTTTATTGTTACGAATTTCTATTTTTCATAATATTATATTCTTCGTATTACTGCTAACTTATCAGTCAAATGTATCCATGAAATGTGTGCTTTATTTTCGTTATAGTTGTATTCAATTATTAAATTAGAAATGTTTGGTAGAAATAATAACATACTATGTTATCATTTGACTGATAATCAGACTGACTTATCAGTCAAATGTAAGCCGACAGACTTACAAATGACTGTTTTATGCGTCTTCAGTCACTAAGCAAGAATATATAACTATATCGATTTTTATGATCCAATTTTTTCCAGATTTGTCGCTAGATGAATTAATAAGACAATTCAATCCGATCGATAACAATAAACAGTATACCGCTGGTTGTAATTATTGTATTTGAGCGTTAGATGGTGCACTATGTAACGCATTGTATCTAACACATATCTAACGTATCTAACCGCTAGTGGTTATCTCGACTACACGGAAATAAAATAAATGTATTACTAAATCAATCTACTTTTTATTAACTATTCAAAAGTAACCAAAAATATATAAACAAAACATTAAACACTTCTGAAAGGATATTATAATATTCCGGATATATTATTATATGTAAACAACACCATATTTGTATATGATGTGTTGTTGTTGTTTTTATGACGTATTTATTTAGAGTATGCTAGGTACTTACATAATGTACTATATACTTCAGATTTATTCCATATCATGTGTTATGTAGTGTTTATTTTATGCCATGACTGAATAGTCAATAATCCTGAACTTGTCCTTTAGTTATAGAATGTGTAATAACACACATATAGCCTGATTCATTATCAGTTAAGAAAATGTCATTTTTTACGTGCCCATAAAATGGAAACATTTCTTGTGTACCTACTTAAATACTCCAATTACATTGAATTTAAGAGTAATTTCAAGTTAAAAGTTTAACAAACGTAAAATATCTATCAACTCAGTCATTGTAAATGATTCTCACTAAAAAATAAATAGTTCTTCAATTGTCCTTTTTGCACGTTGTTTTATGGATTTCAATAAAATAAAAACACATAATTATATTTGCATTTCTAAATATCCTTACAACATACTAGTAAATTACACTGTCCAATTAATTCTTGATTTTATATAGTTATTAAAAAGTTGTAAATATTTATACAGTGCATAATTCATCCTGATTTTTTAACAAATATTTTGCCTTATGTATATTCTTTATTAGCTATATACTTTTATTTGTTGTACTTTTGTACATAAAATATAATACCGTAATCTATCATTCAGATAACGGATTTTTAAACTCTTTTTTAATTTTACAATAGATATTTTAGTTAATGAATTAAATTGTTCATTTAAACGCTTTTATTAACAAAAATTGTTTGCTTTAAACTGTTGATAAACGCTTTTATTAATATAAGTTGACTCTGATTAAACTGTTTATAAACGATTTTATTTACAATTTAACAGTTTATACAAAACGTAGATTATCTTTTTCCTGACGTGTCTATAACACCTGTTTTTTGTTTTATATTTTAGGAAACAGTATAAAATAAATAAGTGTATAGCCTACCTTGTTACGTTTGTATTAAATGTAACTTTTAAATAAATTAGCCAATATATTGTATAATTATTAATATAATTAGCAAAATATATTTATATTTTTTCTTTCATATTTTAATAGGAATTATATTATGTTATAAAAAATATATATATATATTTTATAACATAATATAATTCCTATTAAAATATGAAAGAAAAAATATATATTAATATAACATATTATAGAAAATAGGAGACTTGCATGAGAAAAATGTACGATTTAAAAAAAATTGAATTGTTATATAGTCATAATTTAAATATTACTTTTTTGCGTTATGTTATTCTAATGATAGTTTAATAAAAATAATATGTTAGTCTTTTATTAGAAATGTAGCTCCGAATTCAATTTTTACTTTTCAATTCTTACCTTTTTTATGTCTTTTTCATTTACGAAAATGTCAAGTTTAACATTTTTTAAATACTTATGACTTAAGAAAAATTAAATATCAAAGTAATTTGTTTTTTTAATTTAGTATTTTTAAATAGATTTGCTACAATGTACTCATTAAATTGATCAATCATATTTCTATTGTAACACACATGAGAAGCGTCTTATAGGATGACCAAGTGGTTAAGACGTTCCTGGCTAGCAGCTGTGTTAGTCGAGTGGTTAAGACGCTGGTTTGCGGATGCCGAGGGTGTTGTCTCGGAGCAGGTTCGAGCCCGCTCTCGGACTCTCCTGTTCCTGGCTAGCAGCTGTGCTAGTCGAGAGTTAGAGACCGTTAATGGGTTCGTTTGGTTTGAAAAACGTGAATGACTGTGGCTTATTGTAAGAGTCATTGGTGAAGTGGGCGTCGCGCTTCGTAAACTACTCACTACTCCAGAAACAGGGCCATTGATCCGTCTCTGAGTGTTTATTAAGCAAACTTCGACGTTAAATACATAATTTATTATCTCCTTTTATACGCAATAGATATCAAAACAAGAATTTAGGTAGAATGTACTATAACTAAATGAATTACATTGTGTATTATGTGGGCCTATTAGCTTTGTTTAATAGTTTGATAGTACATTTATATATTGACGTCGTATAGTTACAGTTTTTCTTTCCCCAAATAATACACCAATTTATAACAAAATAATTGAGTGACATATTCTATATTATGGCTGATAATTTTTGAAAAATAATCCCACAAAGGAATCGGAAGACATACTCGAAAACAAGTTATGTACTAAATTTAGAATAACTGAAACTTTTCATAACTTTTCATAAATATTTCAGGCCATCGTTGAAGAATTTTTATAGTTTCATTGTAAAACTCACATACATATCAGGATCTTACAGACCCCCATGTTAGTGTGCGGTTGTGTTTTTTAGTTAACAAACAAAAATGAGATAATCCTTCTCACATTATTTCAATCTCTATACCTGATCAAAGCTTATCGGTTCAAGTTGTCTCGCCTTCATCGCTTCCATCGTGTCTTTGTCGTTGCTCAGATCTAGTTTCGTGCCGACCAGGATCACCGGTGTCTTGGGGCAGTTGTGGCGGAGTTCTGGACTCCATTTGGCCTTCACGTTCTCGAAGGATTTGGGGTCGACAAGGGAGAAACACACGAGGAGCACATCCACTTGAGGGTAGTACATAGGCCGCATTGGAGCATAGGTATCGTCTCCTGAAGATCAATATAGTTATAAAGAGTTGAAGAAGCATAACGTGTTGAATGTGTATGCGTAATAAATATAAATATAATTGTATAAGTAATAGTAATAGTAATAGTAATAGTATATATGCAATATTTAAATGTTAAAGGTTGTAGACAAGATGTATCAGTAATGGAGAACATATTGGCTTTTTAAATAGAAATAATACAATATATTATTACACGTAAGTAAAATTTATATTGTTGATTAATTTATCAAAATCTTAACTAATATGTACTGGAGATATTCAAGAATATTGTTTTTTGATATTCTAATAATTTCAGACGATGAGTTGCAACATTTCCATTGTTATCAGATTAAGAAAATATCTCATTTGACTTTTATCTTGAGAATAAACCTTCTAAAAATTTCCTCTTTTTTATATGATGTTATCATTTGTTATATACTTGTACTAAACTATTTATTGTATATTTCGTTTTATAGTGTTTATTTATATCTGCTCAATAGTTTTATAATCTAGCGGGAGAAACATTTGTAAATTTGCATTTTATATCCTAATTGTACATTTTGTGTATTTAATAGATAGATTATGAACAACCTACTCTTTTTTTGGAAAAATTACGTTTGGGAAATATTATTACAAACATTCTTGTTGTGCAGTAATACTTTAAATATATCGTATTCAAATATAACTAGTAAAATTAAATTGTTCAACCGTTTTCAGGGAAAGTGGATTTTGGGTTTGAGTTTGTTTATTATCTATTTGTATACGTTTTATAACATTTTTAATTTGTTTCTTTGTAGTAAATTGTGATATATTGTAGCAAAGTTAATTTATTTCACTAAAATGAGAGTTGTAAATATTATACAATTTACCTGATTTATGATGCCATATTTATACTCATGTTTAAATAATATTTGTAAAAGGTGTATGATACCCACCACTGGTGTCCCACAGGCAAAGATCAATAGGTGTGCCATCAACCATCACGCTGGCATTGCAAATGTCGAACACAGTTGGAATATACTCCCTCTTGAAGACATCTGCTGTGTAACCTGTCAAAAGAGAGGTCTTTCCTATGGAACTATCTCCGACAACCACACATTTGATATCTTGTTGTGTCCAATTTTATTCATAAAAAGAAAAAGAAAATAAGAAAATAATTAATAAAAAATCATTAAATGTTAACGTAAACACCATTGTATATATACATTGTTTTAAATTATACAACGAGTCAATTGTAACCATTGAGTTAAAAATGTCAAAATTATATTTTATAATTATCCATAAATAAATGACCAATCATAAATCAACTAGTTAAATCAAAAACTATATATATATATAGAGAGATATAATAATGAATAGCTTAGCAATCAATTGGAGGAGTTGAATAGGGTAATATATATTTTACATAATGTTAACATTACAAAATAGTCTGTATTAACAGTGAAA
The DNA here is from genome assembly GCA_034780555.1 of Coelogynopora nodosa. NCBI lineage: Eukaryota > Metazoa > Platyhelminthes > Proseriata > Coelogynoporidae > Coelogynopora > Coelogynopora nodosa. The sequence goes on from JAUZND010003862.1 coordinate 4,911, forward strand.
TTGTTAATATAACCAATTTGTTTCAGTGCAATACTCCTAATGTGGTGGGATGAGGGGTGAAAGGAATACCGCATTTTTGACAGGCTGTCAATTGGCTGGCTGCACGTGGTAATGTGAAGAAAGATATGAAAATTAATGACCCAACCCCGATTTTCCTACATTTAAATTGAATATATTGGTTCAATAATGGTAGTAATAAATTCAATGACAATCAATTATTTATTTATTTTACTATTACGATGCATTGCAGCTATACATTGTCCGATCGGAATAGTTCAATGGGGATGTCTACTAATTCGGATATGGGTAGCATGACTGTGACATTTGGAAATTGATTTCAGATATATTGTACAATTAGTAATAAAGAGCAATATGTAGATACTATTTATATACAATAAGTATTCTATACATTTACTAAACATACTCAGTTATATTTTTACATTCAAGACCAAGTATTTTTAAATTTCCCAAAAAGACTTTAATACCCTAAAATCTTTAACTCATAAAGTTTAATACTCTAATATATTTAACTCCTAAAGTTAAATACCTTATAATATTTAAACTCCTAAAGTTTAATACGCTAAATTACTTAATATTCTAAATTTTAAAATCCAAAAAACAACTTTTAAACTCCTAAACTCCTAAAATCCGAAAATATATCCCATAAATTTGACTCTTTGAAGCACATGTGATTAATCAGATTGGAGGGTACTTATTTTAATTATTTTAAACTGATGTGCCGCAGAAGTATGACAGTAAGAATATAGCTCATACAAAATTATAAGTGTCATTGTTCATCATTACTATATAGTTCCATTCACTTTCTGGCAATGTAAGCAAAGTGGGGCACAATAGAAGCTCAGTTAGAAAGGATCTGGGGCGAGGATACAATGTTGATGTGTAACCGGTGGCACGCTTGATGAGTATAGATTATCGTTTGGAGAACTTAATTCAGGTACTTGTGGTTTGAACACGGAACAAAACAATCTTGCATGTTTTGCAGGTTGACTGAGGTGATATTTTTCTTTATCACTATTCCGTATATACACTATATACAGTGTCAGTATGTAAAACTCTTATACAAAAATTCATTTGAGCATAGCCGATTGGTTGTGTGCTTAATTTAGATGTAAACTATGTGTGAGTTGATAATTAGAACAGGGTATGCCACGAGTAGTTAAAAGTTATGGTAACACACGTTCTTTAGCCAGGATAATATTTTGGAAACTAATTCGTTGCAATTAACAGGTTCTGTTTGCGCTCTCTTGTTGTATTTTAGTCTGGTGGTGGTTGCGGAGATTTTACTCTGCAATTGGTTGAGGGGATGCGGTCTCCTAATATCGACCGTATTTTTCTCCTGTCTACGCCTTACTTCAAGTAAATCATGAACATATCTTTAAATAGCGTTATGTGGTGGTGGATCTTTCCTCAAGGGTTAATCATTCTTCTCATATTCATAATTCGAAGTCTATTTTTGTATATCCTAGCCTCATAACTGGCTCTGCTTATGAGATTCATTCATGAAAATTGTATTTTATTTATTTTGTCAATTTTTGTAGCCTTGCGTCCTCCGTCTTTTTGTTTATATGAGTAGATGAGTAGTGACACTGATATTTTTGTATAAGCTAAAAGCTTACTTCCCTACTCGGTCTTCAGTTGTATAATTTTAAAATAATATGTTTTATAATGAAATATGAATTATAATAATAATAATAATATAATCAAAAACCATTTCATCTAATTAATAACATGTACTTTGAACGACGAATAAAGTTAAGGGGAAGCATTTAAAGATTTTAGGAATTTTTGTACTTTAGAGTGTTACACTTTATGCTTTTGAGTACTTTTAAATATTAAAATTTAGGAGTTTAGGGTATTAATATATTACATTTTATAAGTTTTAGGAATTGAGGCTATTAAACTGTAAGAGTTTAATAAGTTTAGGTTATTAACTTTAGGAGTTTACAGAATTTAGAGTATTAATATATATTGAAATAATTTCAAAATAGATCAAGTTGAATGTAAAATCATGCCTATAAGTATGTAAGGTTTAATAGAAGTATAGACCTACTGCTACTTTAGTAAAAAGCTGCAACAAACATATACTGTAGATGACATTAAGTATACTTATAATATACGTAGAGTATATATATACTTAGTTAGATATGTTTTTTCATTACAAATGATGTAAAAATTATAAATAAACATAATAAAATCGTTATTTTAATCAATTTTCATTTCAATTCTTACGCGATGTTTTCAAATACTGCGGTTTATTGGTAGGACGTGGTTTGACTTTCTTGGTAGGACTTAGTGTGCCTTTCTTGACAGGACTTGTAGAGTCTTTTTCGGTAATATTTGGTGTGTCTTTCTCAGTAAGATTTGGTGTGTCTATCTCACTAAGATTTGGTGTGTCTTTCTCAGTAAGATTTTGTGTGTCCTTCTCAGTAAGATTTGGTATGTCTTTCTTGGCAGAACTTGGTTTGTCTATCTCAGTAGGATTTGGTGTGTCTTTGTGAGTAAGATTTAGTGTGTCTTTCTCAGTAAGATTTGGTGTGTCTTTCTCAGTAAGATTTGGTGTGTCTTTCTCAGTAAGATTTGGTGTGTCTATCTCAGTAGGATTTGGTGTGGCTTTTTCATTAGGATGTGGTGTGGCTTTCTCATTAGGATGTGATGTGTCTTTCTTGGCAGAACTCTGACAGACTTTTTTGTTAGGACTTGGTGGGACTTTCTTGGTAGGACTGTGTACAGTACGGATGGCTTCATCGAAGACAAACCTCAAACTCGTTTGGATTATTGCGGAACATTCGACATACTTGACCGCCTTGATTTCACGCGCCAGGGCCTGCCCCTTGTAAAAAGAGAATTAGTGTGACGTATAGGCAAATAGGAATAATACAAAACAGGTATTTAACAATATAATGTTACAGAACATATCAATTTTATTTATGTTTGCAGATTAACGTGAATATCAGAGGGTATCTTTGACATATTTCATTGTTGAAATAATTTAATGTGAAAAATGAAGTTAAAATATTTTACATATTGTTATTTAATTACTATAAAGTTTATTATCATTCAAATATTGTATTTTTTTTCTATTTAGTATAATTGTCCAATTTTATATTTTATAATGAAATATTAAAAATAATAAAACTATTGAAATTTTTGTTTTTCAATTTATTTTAGAAAACCTTGTACGTAAAATAAACGCACTCATAATTTATACCATAATGTTATACAACATATAGATTTATGCATAATTTTGTAATAAAAAAATATTTTTTAGTATATACATACATAGTATGTACGCAGTATATATCCAAAAAACAATATTTAGGTAGAATGCACTATAACTAAATTAATACTATTGCATATTAAATGGGTCTATTTGCTTTGTTTAATAGTTTAATAGTGTCCATTTATATATTGACGCACGGCGGCGTAGTTACAGATTCTGTCTCCCCAACTAATACGCCAACTTACAACATGTTGTATGGCTGACATTTTTTGAAAAATAATCACACAAAGTAATCTGAAGTAAAGTACCTGATCAAAGCTTATCGGTTCAAGTTGTCTCGCCTTCATCGCTTCCATCGTATCCTCGTCGGTGCGCAGATCCAGTTTCGTGCCGACCAGGACCACCGGTGTCTCGGGGCAGTTGTGGAGGACTTCTGGGTACCATTTGGCCTTCACGTTCTCGAAGGATTTGGGGTCGACAAGGGAGAAACACACGAGGAGCACATCCGCTTGGGGGTAGTACATAGGCCGCATTCGAGCATAGGTGCCGTCGCCTGAAGATTAATATATAGTTATAAAGAGTTGAATCATAACATGATATATCTTTTTTTATAAACAGCGCTATCTTTTAGTTTCCACAATATCAATATACAGAATTAAAAAAACACAAACTTTCAACGTCTGTGTATACAATTATACAAATAGCATAATAACTCAGGGAACTTATATTAATGCCTTTTCAATTTTTTTTTTCATTTACCGTATATTCAATTTTCAAAGTCATTTACCGTATATTCAAATTATCCATTTTGTGGATTTTAAATATTTTGACTGAGAGATGTCTCTTTTGTGAAAAGTCCATTTTTTAGTATATATATTTATTATTGAAATCAAATGGAGCTATAGAATTTTTCATTATAATAACTCATGTACATTAAAAACATCAATTTACGACTAAATTGCCCTCCGCAAAATAATATATTTATAATAAATAATCTGTAAAATGCAACTATAGAACATTTTTAATATGATTTCTTGTTAAAAGAGGAAAGAAGCACATGTTGGAAAATCAAAACAGAGATAAACAAATAAAATAAATATTGCTTAAATATTTATTTAAAAAATTGCATATTATTATAAAACATATATGAACAGCGGAAGGTTAAATTATTCAAATTACGGGACCGGGAATATAACAAATATAAATATAACAAATAACGGGAAGTTAAATTATTCAAATTTTTCTATGAAAAGTTGAGTATTGTAGTTGTGCATTTGAAGTAAATCGTTGTAAATTGTAATAATTGTAATTGTATTTTACTTACATAGAAGTTGTAAATAGTACGGAATTTTCCCTATTTATTATACAATATTTATACTCATGTTTAAATCATATTAGTAAAAGGTGTATTCTACCCACCACTGGTGTCCCATAGACAAAGATCAATAAGTGTGCCATCAACCATCACGCTGGCATTGCAAATGTCGAACACAGTTGGAATATACTCCATATGGAAGGCATCTGCGGTATATCTTATCAAAAGAGAGGTCTTTCCTATGGTTCTATCTCCGACAACCACACATTTAATATCTTGTTGTGTCCAATTGTATTCATAAAAAGTAAAAGAAAATAATTAATAATTAATATTTCATTTAAAGGTAATGTAATGAATATCTTAATAAAAGTTAACAAAAACACAACATTAAATATTTTAATAATTCCAATAAAATACAGTTTAAATTATTACATGAAATAATAAAAAAAACTCAAAAAATATAATGACAACTTTTTTAAATATTAGTATAGAGCCTATTTTTTAAAGCAATCAAAATACTTTCTGGAATTTTTATATATTTTTCAAAGAACGTAAGTGATGTTTAATTCGAAAAATAAGATTAAATTGACAACAAATATTGAAAATTCTATAAATATTGCTATATACAATATATAATATATTAATATATTCAATATATAATCATATTGAACGATTCATCAGGAACAAAGATTAATACAAAATGAATTATTCAAAATTGGAGAGATTTTACAGTATTTTAATTTTAGAAAATGTGAGCTGAATATAGACGAAAAACATCATAATTTGAACAAGGTGGAAAACTAATGAAATTTCATACAGATCCAGTATTTATATTCATATATTTAGATATGTAGTAGTGGAATAAGTATATAAAGTAGAATATATGATAGAGTTATCTCAGAATGTATGGATTGCATCACATATTTATCGACAAAACTACAACCGCATATCAGAAAGACTAAACACAGCACTAAGACCATTTTCTAAGGTCATAATAACATTTTAAAATTCAATTAATAAATTTGTTTGACTTTCAACGCTTTTGCTTTTTGTGAAATTTATATTTTAAGTGTAATACAGACATAGCTCGACATATATTCAGTCTTGAGCTCTCAAGGAGAGAAGGGAGGTAATTAAGTGTATACATTTGTTTCATAAAATCTACAGTTAAAAATGTTTACATCAGATAAACAAACTGAGAAACGTACAGTTCTATTGTTTTTATTTTGTTTTAGAAAATAATATTTACGAATAAATTTGAAAACAACTACACTACACAAAAATAGAAATGAAAACTGCATTTCAAAATGCGACGTTTTTTAAATGCGTTTGACATTTAATAAATTTTATATTTCATAATGTAATAGAATTTTATGCTAAAATTGATAAAATTGACATTGAAGTAATGCGTTAGCATGTAAGAAATATGTTTTAGTTTTCATTAAAAATATATATATGAGGGTTGGAGACTTTATATTATATGTGTAATTTAAATTGACCATGTAAAATAATATATAAAAATTGGTTACATTTACGGCATTATATAAAAATATTATTTAATATTATTTTTGAAACTTGTAAATGTCAATAATTAAATACATTCTTCATATACATTGTACATATTGTATATATACATTTAATTACTGAAATTTATACTGGGGATGTTTATAAAAAAATTATATTATTTTGACCAAGTTGTACATGTATTTACATTTTAAAATATTATTACCCAATTTTTCGCAAAATTATATTATAAATAATCAAATCAACTACATTTAATTATTGGTTTGTGATAAATTAATGAAAATTTTAAATTAGAACAATTTAAAAGTAAAATATAAACTTAAAGTTTAAGAATATATTAATAAACATTATAGCAAAACTTTGAAAATATTCTTGTAAAACTTATACATGATTAATATTGATTATTTTAACATTTTACTATTCTATATTAAACAATTTTTATTTAATAGAATTATTTATTATAGACGTCAATGTTAAAACAATATTTAAATGGTAAATATAATAATATTTCAATTAACAAAATTTGCCATAGTAACAAGATAATCCTAATTTGCCATAGTAACAAGATAATCCTAATTTGCCATAGTAACAAGATAATCCTAATCCAGAAGAGTCTACTTATATTTTTTAACTTTTCGAAAAACCTTTATTTTCCCTTTTGAACCAATTAATTCAATTTTGCGACATAAATAATTCTAAAACTATCATTTAATAGAATAATACGGTCAACATGCGCAACTTATTTACTAATTCGTTACAGTCAAATTATGTTAATAAATATGTACTTCATTTTGATATCTGTACATATTTCTATAATATTACACAATTATACTTATAAGTATAAAATTGCAAAGCTACATCACGACGACAAAGATGGACGACACGAGAAAGCGCCAAAAATGGATGACAGAAGATATCCTCGATCTAATGGAGGAGAGGAGAAAGAGTCAACAAGACAAAGAAAAATATCATCAGCTAGAACAAATAATAAGGATCTCTTGTAAAGAAGCAAAAGAAAAATGGTATGCAGATCAATGCG
>JAUZND010003864.1:0-12027 GCA_034780555.1 Coelogynopora nodosa
CTAAATAAATTCACTTCTAAATTTATTGACTATTAAAATTCTAGAAGCTTCTGAAATATAGAAGCTTCTAAAATTTATAAGTAAATAAGGGATTTATGAAACTCATATTTTTTAGAAGCTTCTAAACGTTTATGAAATAGGCCCCTGCTCTTATATACTTTTAGAGTGCTGAATGTGAAAATATAATTATTAATTTCGTAAGTCAGGTCAAATTTCATGCAAATTAAATTTTAAATATATATATATAGTCATCTGAAGTAGGTTAACCCTTTAGTAAGTTAACGAAAACCATTTATTTAGGTATATCTTACGAAAGAAACACCAGAATAAGTTAAAATTGTTCAAAGTGAAAGAAATAGTACAGATGAAAACATAGTTATAAATAAATGTATACATACACAAACATAGTATACTATTAATTATACCAAAGTAAAATATTAACAACAAATGTTCACTCATTATGGAAGAAATAACTTTCTGTACTTTAGTTTGTGTTAAGCTGGTATCTTTCTTCCATCACTTTTGTATTCTGATGGAATTATTGCTTGCCTTGCTTCTTATTTAAATCGATACAGCAAATAAAATCGATGAGCTAATAAATAAAAAGCATCATGATAGACGTAATATATGTACCAAGAATTTGAAAGCTTTGCAGAAGATTCTCGATAATTGACTTCAAAACACAAAAGTTAACTCTAAAGTAGGCATGATATAACGTCTTTACAAAATTTGTGATTATTCATTGCTTGGAAGATATGGGTACTTTTCAGTGCCCACTACATATTATTGTAATTCAATCATATAACTATATATTTTTTGTATGATTGGCCCTTGATTTTCTTCTTCCAAAACTATATCTATTACCTTAAATTAATGTTAAACAAAATGTTAAAATTAATATTACCTTAATCTTATTACCTTAAACTATATCTATTACCTTATGTTCTTAAAATAGAACAAATCTTACAGACATACTCATTACAGATTAGCTGGAAAAGATTAACAGTCGATTTGTATTTTGCTTATTTAATATTAACTAACAACTCATATTGATATTAAGAAGATTAATAGGTATATAAGGTGTATATATTTTTACTATAAATTTTGTCATAACACATTGACAAGATTACCTCCAAGATAGTTCGGGAATTAATTCCTAGTTTATTTCGTAGCTTGTACTGGAAAAGGTACAGTGACAGACTAACCTACTTTTTTTATTTTTAAAAGTAGTAGTTTACCCATAGAATGACCTACCTTTATACTTTTAACACCCCTTAAAGTGTCATTATTTTTGACGATCAGGATCATTATCGATCGTAAGTGACCCTAAATCTTTAATTGGTTATAACATTTATTTTTAGGGTAGGAACCTATGACAACCAAAGTTGTAGTAATGACTCACAAATATATGATAATTATTTTAATACTACTTATATATATTATTTGTAAATAGTAGATAACCCTAACTTTTTTAATTAGTGTAACTTTTAAATTACATTATAAACTTATTATTTTAATTATTTTAATTATTGTTTTTAGACAATTTATTAATTTTGGTTTTTAGCCTATAACATGTTTATAACTCATGACAACCAAACTTTGTATGATGACTCATCAACATAAGACAATTTGTTTTTAAATACATAATAAATTTAATATATATTATTTTTTATGTAGTAAAATTAAATAGATAGACCTTCGGAATAGCTATTTTTGAAAATAGGTTGAAATTTGACCCAGTTACAGACATTTTAGTGATTTACAGCTGATTAAATCTTCTTTTTATATAGTAATATGAAATTAAATAAATAGACCTTTGTAATAGCTATATTAAGTCATCAGTAAAATTATTTTGAAAATTGTTTCAAATTTGACCGAGTTAAAAAATATTCTATTTAAAATTTAAATATTAAAAAATTAGGAGACTACCACCTAATTAAAACATATTTTTTATGTACAGCAAAATGAAATTAAATAGATAGATCTTACTTTGTAAAAGCTATGAGCTTGTAAAACTTTTGTTTTTAGCCCATAACTTTTGATGTTTAAAACTTATGACAACCTAACTTGGTATGATGATTCACCAACATAAGACAAATCGTTTATATTAATTGTTTTATTGTAAGTAGCATAATATTTTCAAATTATCATATTGATTTTTACTATTGCGATGCATTATGGCCATATATTGCACGATCAGGGTTTCTGACTAAGTCTAGTTTACCCAGCTTGATTTTTCAACTAACAGATTGATCAGAGGTAATCTAATGGTAGTAATCGATCTTTCAAGTACAATTATTGATTTGTTCCAATACGATGCAGTATGGTCATATATTGTCCGATTAGGTTGATTTCAATGAGAATTCCGACTAAATGGACCCACATATTTTTTAAATCAATAAAGAACAATTTTACTAATCTAATTTTTTAAATTTAAGTGAAACATCTCAGTAGGATGGAGAAAGTGGTAATTTATAACAAAGTTACACAGTAGTACTTCATTATATATAGTTTGAGATGAAAATGGTCTTTAATATAATGGAACCATTTTATTATTAGTTAATTAGATGTGTCTTAATTTTTCTTCATTCCACAATATCCTCAATCGATGTTATTGATGTTTCCTCCTCGTTGTACTGTATTGATTACTCGTCTGTCACTGATTGATTTGAGTTTGATTTCTTGTTCGACATTTTGTGTTGATTGATTGACACTTTCTTTTCCTCCATCGTATCCTCAATCGATGTTATTGATGTTTCCTCCTCGTTGGACTGTATTGATTCCTCGTCTGTCATTGATTGATTTGAGTTAGATTTCTTGTTCGACATTTTGTGTTGATTGGTTTTCATGCAAAATGGCAACTTTGGGAATTTCGTTTCGTCGGTATCTGTACAGAATTAGTTCAAATTGTCTTTTCAGTTTTACAAGTAATCGATTTATAGAAGAATATTTCCGTAGTAGTAAAAATTCTTTTGCGTTAAATGGTAGAATAGTCGACAGTAACAATAAATCCTTCATGAAAGTAAGCTCTCGTGCGTTAAACAGTACATTATGTACACGCTGTAAGCGTACAGGAATTCGAACAATAGCCTTTGAGCATATGACATTATTTTTCATGATTGAAACTTTAACAGACAAAAATTATATTTATCAACTATCTGGTTGATTGTATTTAATGTATATATTTTGGATCACCTTATATGTTTATGAGTTATCTATTCTAGATGGTCTCATACAGTGTCTCTTTCGTTCTATATTGTGTTAATTGATTCCGATTGGTCATATAAGTGAATTTTCACCAAATTATCGTGAAATTTAATCATTGTGTGCGTGTATTTTTTTTATTAATTTTGATGGTCCACCAATCGGTTCATTTACAAGATATGTTATATTTTCTTACATATTAGGCACATTTTAGTTTATTTTTGATGTTTAGAATGTCCTTTTGTGATACTATTTAGTTATACAAAACGTACTATTTGAATAATATATTAAATGTTATATTGTAATATGTCGTTTTGCACAAATAATTTATTATTCTCATTAATAAAATACTTTTTAAAATTTTAGATAGTCACTTACACAGTATGTTTCGTTCTACATAGTCGTAATGAAATCCGATTAGTCATAATTTATAAGTGAATTGTTCCCAAATTAGTGTGTTTTCTACATATGAGCCTAACTATAATAATAAGTGTACGTCTTTTCTAAAGTTAACTAGCAGTGTCGTAGTGGAAGCGTGCTGGGCTCGAAAACACTTTCTGAATTATTTTAGCTCTAACCATATTTGAGTCCATTTAATCGGAATTCTCATCAAAATTAAAATGATCGGACAATATATGACCATAATGCATCATATTTGTGTAAAAAACAATAATTGTACTTGAATGATCGATTACTATCACCAGACTACCGCAGATAAATCTGTAAGTTGAAAAATCAAGCCGAGTGAATCAGAATCATCATTGAAATTACCCCGATCGTGCAATATATGGCCATAATGCATCGCTATGATAAAAATCAATATAAAAATGATGTACTACTTATAATAAAAGAATTAAGTAGTATAAACGATATACTACGTTTGGTTGTCATAAGTTTTAAACATCAAAAGTTATGAGCTAAAAACCAAAATTGATTATAATTAAATTATATATTTATAAAATAAATAGAAACTCTGTCAAATTTCAACCGATTTAAAAAAATCTCACTGACTTATAGCTATTCCGAAGGTCTATTTATTTTATTTAATTTTGCTATTTAAAAAATAATATACATTTATTATGTAATTAAAAACAATTTTAATTTTTTATACTGTACTACTTACAGAAAATATAAAGTAGTTTAAACATCAAAAGTTATAGGCTAAAAAAAAAGGTGACATTACGAATATTTAACCCATATGGTCGATTCCCTTCCAGCAATGTATTTTATGTAGCGGTCCTACATTTAGAATCATTATAACTTACATCAACAAGTACACATTATTATTCTTCCCGCCTTAACTCAGACGCCTACCGGGTCTGTCTGTCGACTGCAACTGGGAAGGCTGACTGCCACCGCCGGCAGTAGCCCCTCTAAGTGGGGTCAAGGACGGGTGTACTGGATCTCCTTCGGGACGCATGTAGTCCGCATCGTCGGGTTTGCGGGGAGGCGTTCGCTTGCTGCTAGTTGTGGGGTGCAGGGGAGAGGAGACTCGGGTCTTTCCGGAGTTGCGACGCTGCATAAAGTAGAGACATGCTCAGTGCAAAACTCTATGTTGCGGTTCAAAGAATTGTTGAATAAAAGTTCGAAAGAACGATTTCTTGTAATTGTACATTACAATTACAACACAAGTTGGATATACATTGTAGACGCCCGAAAACTTTTTACGGTACCTTAATCATTTGTGCCCGAACACACAAATTCAGAAGTTGTATACTAGAACCGGCCAAATAAAATTTCGATTTATGGCATACCTACGCACTTTTCATTAAAAATAATTAAGTTTATTTTTTATTGGCTGTTTAAACAAATTTTATTTTATCAATGTAACAGAACATTTTCGTAATAATTATCATATATTCTTTCAAATTAATCTAATTTATATAATTAGATAACTCGAATTAAATTATATATATTAGTTTCTATTTTATATAATGTTTTCTATGTGTATCTGAAATGCTAGAATTTAGATAATAAAAAGTACACTCAGAAGCATTGTAAATAAACCCTACCTCAAATCAGGCATTCTGAAGTAATGTAACTGAAATATAACAATATACTAAACGAGAAGGAAAAATCAATCTTATTACCCAGATGTACTAAATTGTTTTCTGGAATGTTGTAATCATAGAAATGGATAGGATCAATTTCTATGGAAGTAATCAATGTATTACGCAAATAAAATGAAACCAGACACATTGAGTGATGAACCAAATATGATATACATATATGATTGAAATATATGTATTTAATTTTAGAATATATATTATTTTATAATAAATATATAATGCACAAATACTACATTTTTGATAATATTATAAAACCAAGATTACATGCCAAAAAAGTATATTTGCAGATATATTTATATATATATTATCCACAAAGAAATATTCTATCATTGTTTACAATAAATAAATATATTTATATTTGGATAACATAATATATACATACATAGTTGCATCTACACCCCGCCACTGGACAATATGGAATCCAGCAGCCCTCTAACAAGACCATATAGCATTAGTGCATTATATCAAATGCTGTCACAGTTTATCAGAGAGGCAGAAATCTATAAAGCAAAGCTGAGACAAATCTCGAGACAATAAAACTGCAACAAAAAAATCTGGGAGATGGGAATTCGATCATTATGATCAGTAATCTTCTCCTAATCCTAAGCATCAGCAGAAGAGCTACCAGAACTACCGGAAGAACCATAGGAGAAAGATAATGAAGAAGCAAACATGACTAAATATAATAATTTAGAATGAACTCACAGAATAGAACTGTACTATACAAAATTCTATAAATATAATAACAAAAATCCAAACACAGGTATAGTCAGTTTAATAATAATTATATATATATTAGATATCACTATTATTATTATATAATATATATTATAATTATATTTGTTAAAAGAAAATTTAATAAAAATATACAATCTAATTTCATTATGTATGCATCTATATATATGTTACTTTTTGCAGTGATTCACTTTTAAATCTATAATGAATTTGTCATGTCATATGAAACGTGCAATATTCAGCAAACATAGGCTACTACTATATTATAAGAAACAATCTACTTACGATGAAATTTATTACTATACATTGTTAGTTGGTTATTGCACGGAAGGCTTCAACTATATCTCAGAACAACTCATTTTTATAAACTATCAAGGGCACTACATAACAAGTATTTCTAAATACGACAACTTGTGGAGATATAATGACAATAACCTCCGCTAATTTACAAACAAACTAAAAAAAATAGCACCAGCTATATTGCGATTATCCATTGTTCAAGATATTAATTAATAAAATGTAATCTAGATTGATATTTGATTTAAATTATTATTGATTGCAATTAAATTTTTATGAAAATAAAGTCGAAACGTTTAGTACGAAGAATTATTAAAATTTAACAGATTTGCTATATTCGTAGCATCCTTGAGAATCCAATATAGGAGATTATTTTGATATTGTACAATTAAAATAAAGAACGTTGCAAACGTCGAGGAAGGAAATTATTAATCAGTAGACAGAATTAAATTTAAATAGTAGACTTTGGAAAGTATATTCATGTGTTGCAAATTGTCAAAAATGTAATGTTAGAAAATGTCACTATTACAAATTTATTAAATAAATTAACTTTAACATAACTTAAACATATACCCGAAACGTAAATTGTAGAAGAGCAACAACTTACCGGTTTGAACTGAGTGAGGTAGTCAAGATAGGACTCCCGGGCAACCTGTTCTTCGATGCCGAGCTCAATATCTTGTTTCTCAGTCTCTTTCAATTTGTCGTGGAGCATAGCCTGCTCGATCTGGACATTCTCAGATTCGGCTAAGGCCTGTTCAATCAAATCTGGCTCCGGAAGCTAAATGAGGTTAATAGCAGAAGAGTAAGGAAAATAGAAAAATAAAAACAATAAATAGTATAATATAGCTTTTCAGATGGATCGTGTCATAGTCAGTTAATGATAAAATGTAAAATTATTGAAACCTCAGGTTCCTCATTATGTAAACGATTAAAAATGTAATGAGGCAGAACCAAAATGAACTTTCGCTTTATTCAAAAATATATTGGAGAAAACGACAACCTTTGCGAGAATTATTTAAATACTATTTTAACTTTAGATGATTTAACGAAGGCTGTATATGCTTAATATATATCGGTTTTACAACAGAAAATCATTTCTCTAAAAATGACCAAACAGATAGATATTATAGCAATGTTCCCTACCATTTAACGATCAATTATATATAACAATTTTAAACCAAAAGATAATGCTAAATACACTAACCCCGGGCTGATAGTTCGGCATTCCAAGTCCAATTCCGACACATGGATTGAATGGATCGATAACTGCATTATAATGAACCTGACCATGATAACTGAGACGAATAGGTGCCTCAGTCTTGTACTCAGAATGGAAAACGTTGATTGGTTCTACAGAATCATGATAGATCTCAACTGGACGATTATAGAGCTCAGCTATTGCTTGAATTTCTAAATGATTTCCATGACATGCCAAGTCTTTTTTGCGTGTAATATAGTGATCATAATCTTCCGTCATGTACTGAGAAAAGTGTTCTCTATTTTTAATCTGAAAAATAAATTGATTTTAAAGTAAGAAAAATGTATATGACAAAAAATCTAAAATTGTAATACACTTATACATTCATAATCATACAATTTAATCAGAACATCATATTCTAAAAATAAGTAAAACATTTCATTTAAGGTCTAAAATAAATATATGCAGCTTAACTATACTTTGTCATATATGATTTGTATGGAATGGTGATATTTGGTGCATCACATGACCACCCCATTACTTACCCAAACAATGTAATAGTAACTGAAAGAATATAGTCAGCGCATATGTTTAAAAAGAAAAAATAACCAAATACTGAGCACTAACTGGTCAATATTTTAATTCGGGAAAAAAAAATCTAAATGCGCTTGGGTTTTAAGGCAATTGTATGAAATATATTAGCAGAGCAGCAACTCCCAGTAACGTGTTCATCACATCTGATATGGACAATAAGCTCCATGCACCTGCCTCACTCTGTGTGTCCGTTTTCTTCCTGCTGGTAGAAAACAAATCTAAACCTCTCTGTCTCCCTCCCTGGTCTCCCCTAACGAATTCTCTGTATGACTCATCCTCACTGATTGACTATTCAGGCAAAACATGCAGCTGTGATATCGAACCATGCCGCTAAGTTGCAGGGACGACCATGGGGTACAGTCTTCCAACCACACTGTGGCATGTCAACTCACTCAATCAGATAGCAGTTCAGAAGCCTGTTCTGACTCAATGACATTGTCAGCAACGTCTGGAAGTCGCTAGGGCCAGAGTCAATTGGGGCCCAGTAGAATGGGGACAGGTCCTGTTTTCGGATGAGAAAACACTTCATCTCATCCAGAACCATCACAGGCGTTATGTCCAATGCAGACAAGGAGATGCTTTTCGTCCTGGCCTTGTTCGACCTACAGTCCACTCTGGGGGTGGCAAGATGGTCTGGGTTCTCCACACCCTACAAGGGACCATCAATGCCCAACATTATGTTCAGACCCTCATGGGCCATCTCCTACCTCTGGATTTGCCTCCTAGGGGCTATACGTTCCAGCAGGACAATGCCACTCCTCACACAAGGCACCTAGCTTAGAACTTCTTTGATACAAATGGAATAGACATGCTGCCATGGCCTCCTCCGTCTCCTGACCTCAGCCCCATTGAGAATGTCTGGAGATACCTAAAGGACAAGTTGGATGGAGGGCCTACAGATCCACAGTACAGTGGAGCTCTTGGTTGCAGCTCATCGAGAGTGGGCTGCAATACCACTGGAATTCTTCCACACCCTTGTGGACTTGATACCAGAGCAGAAGCAGGCCACCATTGCAGCAATAGGAGGATCTACACGTTTTTAATGTTTATTATTATAACTGTATTTTTTGGTACATACTGTTTATTCTTATATCTTTTTATAATTTTGTCATAAAACTGTATTGTGTTTAAAGTAAATATATATTTATTTACTATTATACAAGTGTATTGTCTCAATCTTCAATAAAAAATATTTAAAATAGAATTTTTATAAAAAAAGTAAAATTTACATAGTGTTGCATTTCTTTTGTCAGGGGTTGTGCTTAAATACTGCTTCAAATATGATATAGTTACTAGCAATTGTAAATTTTATATATCTGAACATAATCTTATTTTATCATGCTATTAGAAAAATATTGATAAGAGGATAATAAGCAGGAGTAAAATATGTATAAAAAACTCAATACCAATTTTGAGATATTATATGGTATGTATACATACCATATAATCAAGTACTTGATTCCGTATAACACCATGCCTTTCTTCATCTCCAAATATTTGATTAGCTAGAAAATTTAATAAAAATAATGCTACAATATATATATATACAATATATGTATAAAACATCAAACTTACACACTGCTCTAAATAGACATGCTCCATCCATTCCAACACGAACAAGCTGCCAACCCTTTTTTTCCATTAAAATTCGTTCAAGATCTTTTTCAGGATCATTCTGAAAAATGTGCAAAATTAATTAAATAAATTTTAACAAATTTGAAATATCTAATCAAGGTACTTAAAATATAGAATATTAAAACATACTTTAACAATGAGAGTATTGTATAGCAGATTGTGATGGGCTAGATACATATAATAAATGAAGGTCAAAAGAGCATCGGGACTATAGTTGGCTAATATAAAAACATCAAGTCAAGATGGATGCCATTTAATTGAGAAAAAACTGGACTGAGCTGAGGAAGGATTGTATGGCATAGAGAACTCTTGTGCTGAATGCAATATTACACTGACCTTGAAAAAACTATAAATTTGTCCTGTATATAACAGGGATGACAACAGTTAATACAAAAATCTAAGAAAGGTACAAGATCAATGGGCCCATGGCAATGCAAGCAGCTGAGCCTCTGAAACAGCACATAGCACCAAAAAGAGTTTTTACTAACTAGAAAGAATATAAATGATCTAAACTGGTAGCATACAATACTCAATTTAATAATATAAATGCAAGTTGCTGATAAATGTATGAATGAACCCCCTATCCCTTAGCCTATTATGCTATTGCATATTTTTGCAAATTACAAGACCCAAATAAAAATGGAAAAAAATCAAGGAAATCATCGAAATTGCAGAAGATTCTCATCCCTGATATAAATAAAGAAAGGAGTATATTACAGATCTTATCAAACAATTAAGTGGCAACAAATAAAATATTAATTTCATCAAAAAATATGTCAGAGAATTAACTCATCACTACATTAGATGTGACAATATATATAATGAACAACATAAAAATAGTAATTAAAAAAATTGATGACAGGAATAAATAATTGTTTTAAAGAGTATTATTAATATTTGCAATGAAACTATCAAAACTTTTTTTAACAAAATATTGAAAGTAGAATGGCCCCAACTTATATACATTTTGCTTAATTATCTGTTGTGCAGAGTATCTACATCCATTTTAATTTAAGATAACATTTTCAAACATCAGCTAAGTATTGAAAATATATTTTTTAAATGGTAATATTGATTTTTCACTGGACCACACCCAATTTTTCATTTGCAAAAGTCAATCAGAATTAAAAAAAATTGCACTAGGTCTAAATGTAAAATAAACCACAACCATGAATGGCAATGACAGACATAATGGTAGTTAATATTTTTTTAATTATGAAAAAATAATGCTTCTCAATAATGTTCAGATTTCATTAACTATTTCATAATGCAAATATATGTAAATGACCATATGGTAAATCTAAATGAGTTGACAATAGTTAGAAAACCTATATCCATGACTGGTCCATAATGTAAGCAACTACAAAAATAAGGGCCTTTCCCATAGAGAATTGTCAGTAATACTTCAATTTAAAAAAATTAGTTTTCAAAGATGTAGGTAAATTGATGAAATTCATTGAATTAAAAACATTATGTTTAGATCGAAACATGACCATGTGAAGTGGATAAGAAATTATTTTACTACTATGGTTGTCAATTGATGAGAATCTGTAGCATAATGACTGTTCAACACAGTAAATTTGGAGCACTTTAATGTAAAATGTTATTGAATAATATATCAATATTATTATGCATTATTTATAATATTTTTTTATTATCAAAGTCTTAATTTCTTACTTGTATCAATGGCAGCAAGAATTTAATAGCCATATTCATATTATTGTTGCTGCAGGAAAAGTTTGTAATGGAAACTTGTGCCAACTTTTCTAATCAAAATTGTAAAAATTCACAAATGAAAGTCGAATGACCATATTACTTCTTAATAATGGCATTTGTTTAAAATTGTCAACAACTAAGACAGATACACAGAGGAATATACCTGATCATATACTCTACAGAACTAACTATTCAATAAAATTGTACTCAGGTATATTATGTAGTTCCATGGGAAATACTCTAGCTAAAATATATATGAAATCCACTTAAAGTAATATTTTAAACTCAATCCAAAAAGGTATATCTTGAGAATGGCTAACATGACTAACAGCAGGGAGAGTAGTAAGGAATGGTGCGCTCTATATGACCCCCGTGACCTTGACAGATTTTTTCTTTTCCCGATGACCCCCCCTCCATGACCTTGACAACATTTTTGAAAAAATTTCAGCCAATCAGAATCGAGTATTTGATTTTTGGTTACTATGGCTTCCTATTGGCTGATTTAAACAAGGTCAATGTCGTTTCCGACTAATTCAAGGTCACTGAGTTCGATTTTACTAATTAGAAATTGATCAG
>JAUZND010003865.1:0-32789 GCA_034780555.1 Coelogynopora nodosa
TTTATTTCTACTGTCACCTCCATCTCTCCCCCTTTATCACCCTCTTTATCTCTTTATCACCCCTCACCCTCTCTCTCTCTCTCCCCCGGTATCCCCAAAATCTAACTCTCTACCTCTCTACTCGCTCTATCTCTCTCTCCCCCGTATCCCCCAGCTCCAAGAGCGGTGTAGTGAACCTGTACCAGTGGTCAGAGACGTGCCGCAGCAGTCAGCCGAAGCCGAGCCACAGTATTCTCAACCTAACAACGCCCTGCGATCAGGTCGCTTTCAACTCGACCAGTGAGATTCTTGCCATGTCGTCTTGTGGCGAGGATAAGGCTGTCAAGTTGGTGAGTGTCTTAATTTTGGAGAACTGAACCGAATGAACGGAATCTTTTTGAAAGACAGTGTTCAAAAGGCAATATTTTTAGCGATAATATTTTAGGATTAGCAATTTCATAATATCTATAATATATATTTGTTTTCTGTTTTATGGCTACACAATTGTCCATTAAATGTTATGCTTTCAAAATACAATGTTCTCATACATATTAAGATAAATGGATAAAATTATTGTGTTAATTCATAAACTACGTGAAGGGTTTGTTAAATTCTTGAAAATATAGAAAAGTCTTAATTTTTTTAATATTGTCCAATGGCTTTGAAAAGTTATTAGAAATATTTTTACTGATGTTAAAAAAATTGTTGTACTATTTTTTAAAGTAGGGTATTTGTGTTTTTGTTTAAAAGCAAGTTTTATCTATTTTTTTGTTTCTAATGTTACCTTGATTAATACGAATTCTGATTGAAGCTGCCATTTTAATTACTATTTTATTGTTTTTTATGATTTACAATTAATTTTATTGCACCCCTCCAATGATTCCTGTCTATAGTTCAGTATAATATTATATTAATTTTTACTCTAAAATTGTTATTCTCCGTGAATTCTCTCTTTGCTTACCTTGAATAGGGAGATCTTCTATATTACCTTTAAATTAAAATGTTAGTGCAACGAATAACATTTAAATTATAATGACTTTGACTATATATTATCGATATCTTATGTAATACGATTGTGATCAAAATGGAACTGATTATTAGATGATCAAGATACAAATCATTAATCTCGTCTCCAATTATTCTGATTCTGAACACTAGCGGTACTCTGGCCAAGTGGGTGACTGGTTCTTTTACATATCGTTTTAGAGAAATATAGATTGTAGCAACCGATATACATAAGTAACACGGTGACTCATAAAACAGAACCACCGTAATAGACAGAGGCTACTGAATGTTCCTGCTGTACCGGGCTGTTCAGATTGGCGCTCTGAATGCGTCAACTACCTTTCGTCTATTAATTCATTTCACACCATAAAGTGGAACTGTTATTCTCTTAAAGAGGTGTGACTCTTGGTTTTATTATTCACAATCATGCGATAGCACAGTGTAATTACAGTCAATTTATTAAACGGGGGAGAATCTATATCTGAATGTGTGTTTGAACATTTTTAATTTACAAGAAAATAAAATTGCTTTTTCTCTTGTTCTAGTGCGATTGATGATATTGTATATGTTAATTGTAAAATATTAGTTATTGATTTTTTAGAAGGATTCATCCATATCGCTTTTAGCAAAGTGATATTAATATAATTTACATACTTTTGCTCTTGGTCAAATATCTTACCTCACACCTGTAGCTGTTATTGTATTTTTTTAAATTGAATTTTAATTTTCAAATTTTTCAACGTTTACGACAATGTTGTTTTCTCTCTATTATTACATTAATTAATAATCAATAAACATATTGTTATTACAAATAATTCGAGATTATGCAACAAGTGTAGTCTTGTATATTTTATTATTGCATAAACTAATTATTCTATCTAGTTTTGTTTCCTTTAAAATTAATCTCTGAGTGTTGGTTTAGCGAGGTCGGTGGAAGGAGTGGCATGAAGATTAGTATTGTGTATCACGCACTTTGTGACATTATTTCATATAATCCCTGCTGATTACGATGATGTTCGTCATTGAAATGAATGAAGCCAAGAGATTTGATATTGTAATTAAACGCAAATGTTTGCTGCTGTTGAATGAATCGCTCGTTCTATTGTAGCCTACATTTCGGATACGATCTATCATGTTCATATTGATTATGTGTTTCTTCTGGCTTAATTCAACGTTTTGTTCAATATATGAAAGTACTTTTTAATTTGAAATCGAAGATTGTGGCATTAAATTGAATGTCTTATACTATTATCTATTAATTCGTTGCTGTTTTGCATGACTAGGGTATGTCATTTAACTTTCTTTTCTGTAGAGCTATTTTTCATACAAAAATGTTTACAAAAGTTAATGAATTGAATGAGAATTATTAATATTTCATAATTTGAATACATTATTTTGTTGACGCATTTTATCATAAAAATAGGGTTTGAACAAAGTGGGGTGAAAGTCTTGGAAATGTTGGGAAGTCGATTCCTCACTCTGAAAAGTCGGGTATTTTTATGCTATAGTAGTGTACTAAGTGTTTTTTATCGACAATTTCCTATGAGAGAAGAACACAATTTTATAGTAATTATGTTAGTGATCAATGATGACCTCATTATATTGGTCTACTCTGTGTAGTGTGTTAACTCTTGTTTATCACCTTCTCTTCTCTGTATAATAAAGTTTTGTTTTGTTTGACTATGGCAGATTGGATAACATTGCCTTGTTTATGAATCAACAGGCATACTCAAACAATTTTTCAATTTAAATATGTTTACTATAATTACGGTAAATCAACCAAATCTTGGGAAGTTGGTTTGGAAAATGATGCACGAACCCTATAAACAGCAAAAAGTGGCTAACATGAAATACGTTAGTTATGTAAAACAGTGACGAATTATTTTCTATTACATTACTTTTTCGATGACAAAGCTAGGATGGCTTGAACGAACTATACATTCTGCATTGGTTTCTTTTTATTCTATATTATAATATTTGATAAAATTTTACGCTGATATTGTTTTGTTGTTCAACGACAAAATAGTAGCTTTGTTTGTGCGTGGAATATTTAAATTAGAATTACATTGTTATAGAGAGTATAAACCAATGACGTATTTCTAGATCAAGAGTATCCCAATGAACAACTTTATCATTTAAAAACAATGTTTCATTTAGATTACACATTATAATAATTCCTCCAGATTCCAGAATTCATCAACTAAGACAGTCTTATATTACTCGATGGAAAATACATACTTAGTTTTACAGAAGCTTTTTATGCCGATATACATACAGTGACAACACGCAGTATTACTACACTGAGACCACATAGATATATTACGTTTTATTCCTCAACACCAGTCCTCAGAAGAACAAATTTAAAATAATAAATAATCAGAAAGTAGGCCATATTTATATACTAAATAATAATTTTACGAACAAGTTATTAAACGGTTAGAAACGTGGTGGTGTTGTTTCTGGTGGGTACTTCAATCGGGAGGTCCGTTTATAATATGCTGTTCTCACATCGACAGACATAATATGAGTGACATCTGTCCTTTGATGTTATCATCCTTGGTGAAGAGTACCAGATTCTCCCGCAGATGTGGGTAGCCACGATGTCTGCAGACTGTATTACAGGTTCTCTTCAATGCGACGGGAAAATGGGAAGATCGTTATAGAATCACTAACACTTGTAGGGGAACAATATCTTCTGTTTATTGTTTTTAGTAGGACTATAAATTCTAGAGATAATATTAGGCTTTTTAATTTTTTGCAACCTTTAGATTGATAACAATAAATTTTTCAACATAAAAAAACCCGTTTTAAGGATTACAAATATTTAGTTTAATCTAACTTGACTACTTTGTGGTTTTATGATGCTTTATTTTAAAACGATACAATATGATAATTCCTACAATCCCCTAGGTTGTATTTATAATATTATTTTCTTGGAAATGTTAGTAGAACATCTCTGTTAACTTAACTATGGAAACATTTTTACTTGCTTTTATTGTCCTTTAATGATACGGCGATAAGGTTATTTACAAAATAAAATGGGTTTTTATCAAAATTATTGCCTTTTTATGCTAACCATATTTATTTCTGTATTATATTTAAGTGATCTTTATTAAAAAAAAAATATCTTATTGTACCACTTATAAACTCGCTAACTAAATTTAGTTTTCGTTAGTTCACCAAGTATTTATAATAAAACAATCTTAACAACAAATTGCAGTCGATATTATTGATCTTGCCAGATTCCTTTCAGATTCCTAAAGCCATTCATTTGGCAATTCTGATTGGAAATTTCCATACTAGCCAGACACATTTAATTTAATTGTAGTTTCGATACACTGTTGCCTGGCTGATTGAAAGAGGCTTAGCCTACGCATGCCTCTCTGATAGACACAACTTTCTCTCCAATAGTTTTCAAATGTCGAGCTGTTTGCAATCTCTATCGTTTATAATAGCAACATTTGTGGAAGTGGAAAAAAAGCCTATTAATGAAGTGTGTTTTTTTTTACACAACATGTTAAATATTGATTTTTTTAAATTGAGCTTTTCTTTAAATTGAAATCATGAATTAAAAAAAATTCTTTAAACTGAGAAAGTCCTATAGGAAGAAATAGATGATTCTAACTATATTATCAAATTGTGAGTTGGCAAAAGTGTAAACTAAACTCTTATCTGACTAAAGTTGTTATACGTGTCGCATTTCCAAGCTTTCAATAATCTTAAAAATTCGTTAATTTCAATGTAATGCATTACATTATATAAATACGCCACAAAGAACGGTTTAAGTTCTATACTACATCCTATTTTACTATAAGACGTGAGTATTTTACAAATTATAAAATGTACGCCATAAACTTTATGCAAATGAGCCATTTGTCTTCTCGAGGTATTATCAACTTTTAAAATATATCAAAAACAGTTTAGCACTAGCCGGTATTGTTCTAAATATTATTTACTACCATTTTCACGTAAATCAATCGTGTGTGTAATCAAGGCATGTCATGTTGGTAATTTACGAATATCAATATTAACACCGGTGGTACTTAAATTATAATTTGTCTGTATTTCATACTTTGGTAGATAGAATTTTAGTGTTATTGCCAAACTGTTAAACCTTTTCAGTTTGGATTAGCCAATATAATATTTCAACTAACAACGTCTTCTATGTTAATTAAACAAATTCGTCATTCACTTTCTGTTTGGATTAGCTAGAGTAGCTTGATATCGCAAATGACCTATCTATCCCAATTAGCTTTAAATAACTTATTCATGTTTTAAAGGCTTTTTAAGAAAATTGATGCTAACGTTACGTTACGTAAGGCCTTATTTTAAAAGAACACATCCCTTTTCCTCTATTTGAATTAGATATTATTTGACAATAATATGTTCAACTATTACCTTTACTCCCTAGTGGATGCTAAATGTTTGAACTGTTTTATTGGAAAACTCGGACCTGTTATTGTGGCGTTAATTAATCTTTATACAATTACTTTATCATATAAATTCATTAATAAATGAGACCGTATTGCTATAAAAGTAGCCCAAATGGGTTGCGGTCATTCAGTCGCACTGGTGAGTAAATCGAAGATCATGCGGCTTTTTACTGCAAAAATAGTTTGGAATTACAATGTTGACGGCATTTTACCTTAATTTTTGCATTTATCCTCACTTAACTCCGCTCCGAACTTAACCTGGGTAAGTTCTGATTGCTCGTTTGAGCTGTTATTTGACATGACAGTATCCTTGAATGATTGCTAGCATATCTGAAAGTTTCAGACATTGAGTCGCGTAGCCTTGGTTCCCCCGAGGTCCGATTTGATAATTTTGGGTAATTTTTTACACGTTCCACTGAATGACTGTACGATTGAATGTCCGGACCCCATCCAAATCATTCCTCCAGAAATGCAGTTACTATTGTTTAGTAGCGTTATCATCGCAGCCCTCTCTCTCCCTCCTCCCCAGCTCCACGTGACCAACAGAGAGGTGTTCTCCAACTTCCCAGAGCGCGGGGGTCGAGCTCTCGGCCACGTCTCCAGTCTGGCCTTCTCACCGGGCGGCGGCTATCTGGCTCTAGGGCAACATTCGGGCCACTCGGCGCTCTATCGATTGCAGCACTACGCCGGATATTGACCGCTGTTGTGCAGGGTGTTTGCCGACTCTGGATATCCTGCAATCTGATTGGTTGTCTGCTGAATCTTTCGGAATTTTGAAATATTTATCCATCTATATGAATCAATGTATATATTTTCTAATACATTTTTTTCGTTGCCGATCTTTGTTCATTTTGTTCCTTGATACATACAAATATATTCAAATACATATATAAATAAATACATTGTATCATTGATACATGATATATCTTTTATTTTGTCTCATAAATCATTCTCAAAAATTTTCCACAAAACTATCTGGAAATGTTTGAATTCTTCTGTCATTCCATACTTGAAGTTCAATAGATACCTTGTGTTGCTAGGTTACTCGCGCTTTTTATTTACTCGCGCTTTTAAAACTCTGACAGTTTTCAACCACTTAGAAAGTGCCATGATTTTAGTAACTAATTCATTTGAAAACTGCTTGACAATTGATTAACACGTGGAATGGGAATTGCTTTATTGTATATATATTATTGTGATGTATTATTCTAATGAAATGTTTATTAATTTACTGAAATTAGATTAACCAAACGCTAATTAAATACGATGTTTCTTAACATATTTGAATTTATGGTTTTATTGGTAAATATGCATTTGATCTATTGTAAATAAAATAAATAAACGACTTTAATTCTAATTGCAAGACTGTTTAAATGTCTATAGCCTATATATATATATATCATGGAAATTGTTTATGCATATAACAAATTGCACTGCTTCGTGTGAGATTAGATTTGATTTCGAATAATTTAATCATTTTAAATATGTTGCATACGCATTTTACAATTGACTAATTTAAATAAATATGTTATTTAAAGAAACTCTGTTTCTTTAAAGAATTTAAAAATAATATTTGCATATGTTTATCTCTTGGTAATCATATTTGAACTCCAATGACAGCAGTTTTACTCTACTAAAGCTTTTACCCGGTTTGGTAATTGAAATATTCTTCCGTTTTACGTATTTTATATTGTGATATTTTTGCAATTACTGTATGATACATATTTAATTCTAAAATTGATTCTACAAAGACTAGTTTCTTTATTAATTTGTTTAATTGGACCCGTGTTTATTATCGACAAGCCCTTGAAAAACTCTCCCCCGAGGATGAGATGAGAAAAGCGCGGGTAACCCTGCACGAGTTTATCTAACTCTTCTGCACAGAGATATACTGGCTGTAATGTCGATTGCCAGCTGGTGATGGACATTGCACTCAGTAAGAATTCTGGGAGAAATTCCTCTATATTAAGTTTACACTTTCGCATAACTCATTCGTGTGCGTTCATTTCATCAAGGGTTGTCTCTTATACACTTCTCCCATTACATATTATGCGCTACATAGATCTACTGTATAGATGTGATGCCTTTGACACAAACAGTAACACATTTTACTCAAAGTATTGTATCCTTTAATATATGTACTATATTGCTACATATTTGAATATAAATAGAGTGCTATCTGTATTTGTGGGACATCTATTTTACAATTCTCCTGACAAAATTGAGTTATGTTCGTTGCCATTGTATAGGATGTTCTGTATAATCTGCTTAATCGTCATGGAATATATAAATAAATAAATGGATCAATAAACGAAAGCATAGCAGCTGACATCATTGTATTGATTTTTCTATCTTGGAATATTTTACATATTATTGTGTGTAAAGACTGACTAGTTAGTGCAAGTTACTTCAGTTTCAGGCGTGGCTATTTCCCTTTGGTATGTTTTTCTTTCTTCAATATTTGCTGAATCACTTTTTATACTAATTAATTCAACTCGTATTCAATTCCTATAGTTTGTAAATGCGGAGAAGACTTTAGGAATGAGTAATTACCTGCTTAAGTCTTTGGTTAAACATGAATTATTACTTGACATTGTTTGATGTTCGTAACTCGATTTGAAACTAAATGTTTGGAATAATGATACTTTTTCATTATATATATTTTAAATATTATATTTCGTATGTAACCTTCGGTCGCATTTATCTTCAAGAAAATTTTGAGTTTTTATTTTCGAAACTTTACTGAGTGAACTGGTACTTTTTGGTGTTATTGGTGCACACTTTGGTACGTGAGTTGGGGTGATTGACTGAAAAAAAATTGCATTGATTTAAAAAAAAGTACATAAATATAATTTATTTAATAATAATATATTCATATTGTTGAAGTTTTGGCCTAGTATGATCTAATTCAAATTATAGCTGTTTTTCAATATCTCCTAAAATAATTACAACGAATGCTACTTTAAATTTGTTTTTATATTAAAAAAACTGGATAGATATATAAAGGTCGTTTTCATAATATCATACAACTCATTTTTTATTCTTAGTTAATTTAAAATCCTTCAAATTTATCTTGTTTCTTTATCTTAGCTATACTTTTTTTCATTGACGACCTTTGAAAAATAGGTTAAATTTACACCGGAGTTGATATCCGGATATTATAATTGCAAACTTCCTTAACCTTAGTGAAATATGATAAATCCAAATAAATTCATTAATGAACCTAAAAACTGGTAAAGAAATAATATTGTAAAAAAAGTGGTTTTGAAATCTGACTATTTGGCGATACATAGTATACCTGAAATTAGCTTCACTAAGTTTAATTTAGCGGAAATGTTTCTACAAATATAAAAGATGTAATTTAAAAAATCTTGTTTGTCATTTTAATTAATCTTTATCCGATTGCGTTTAATGCTGCTTATTTACTAACTAAAATATCATACTGTTATTTTTTAATTTAAATATATTTCGAATGTT
Source organism: Coelogynopora nodosa (assembly GCA_034780555.1). Lineage (NCBI taxonomy): Eukaryota > Metazoa > Platyhelminthes > Proseriata > Coelogynoporidae > Coelogynopora > Coelogynopora nodosa. The sequence continues at coordinate 8,895 of JAUZND010003865.1, forward strand.
TAAATCAATTTTGAATATAATAAAATTATAATGCAGGATAACAGAATTACGAGATCTCAACAAACTTTTATGAAATTGTAATTATTGTAAATAAATTCAACAAATCCTAATGTTTAAAAATGATATAAAATAACGATTATTATTCATATATTTAAACAATAGTTAATAATATAACAATTGTTGTAAAAGTAAACATACTATTTTATTTTTGTTTCAAATGTACTACATATATTTTATAATTTAGTAGTATTATGTTGAAGTATTTTTAATATATTTAATTATATTGTTTTAGTTAATTACAAAATAATAGTTTGAAAATACGGTTATTACGAATTGCTTAATGAAGAAAAAACAATCCTTTATAAACGGATATTATTATTATTATGCAAAACATAAAATCAAATATATGTACACAAATAAGATATAATATTTGACGCAGTTTCTAAATCAATTTTAGTATAAACTAATAATAGTCAAAGAATATACGTGGCTCCAAGTTAGGTCCTTGTCATGCTATCTATAACGGTAATAAAATTGATGTATTGTTAGACGTCAGATATAAACTTTTAGCGATCTGTTACAGTAACAGATTGATAGATAGATCTACATAGCTAAATGCTTTAATATTAAAGAATGCTTTTTACGCAATTTATTCACATAAATATTGGCCACTCAACTGAAGTGGATGGCAATTTTCGCAAAACTTTGCAAGGATCGATGAATGCATCGTTACCTGTAACAGCATTACCAGCTGTAGATAGTATTTAGCTACCTAGATTATTACCTGTATTGTGATTCTTAAGCAAGTTTTACATCCGTTGAGCGTATTACGTCAGTATAAATATAATCAATATCAACTGATACGGAATATTACCATTGAGAACTTATCTTGCTCAAATATACCATGTCGGTCTACTTCTCTTGAATCCTAAAAAATTCAAAATGAGTGGTTGTTCATTCTCAGTCCACTCTATATTGAAAAATAAAGATGACCTAAAACTATATAGTTAAAATGATAGACTTTTACTTCAGAAAAAAAATTAGGTAGATTATAAAACCTTGTTTTTGATATTCCTGAAAAGTTCAATTTAAATTTTTTTTAATTACAATTTTGTTCAGTTGCCGCATTATGAAATGTGATACGATTTTTTCTTTGAGCAGTTGATTATTTATATTCTGCAATTAATTGTCTGTTTGCTATATGATAACTTATATTACTTCATATAAATTATTTTCATAAATTAAAATGAAATAACGGATAAAATCTCAAAACATACATAATTCACTTTTAATCACCTGGATCACGTGATCACGAAAACGTATAATAAGTAAACTGCAGTTACCCATTTTCATTTAAAGCTGAATGATTAAGTTGCGTATTTAATAAATAAAGTTAAAAATTCTATTATAAAGCAGAAATATTCAAATATTAATAATAAAAAATAAATAATAATAAATTGACTATGGAATGGTAACAGAAAGTTCCTTATTGACGGGGATGTTACCTATTAGAAAGAAAGCAACGATTATTACTTATTTTTAAAATTAATACATACGAATACGTAAAAAATAAAATAATTAATTTTTTTAATATTTGCGTGCAAAAAAGATTTCATTCGAGTCATTTCACAGTTAGTCTGAATACACGAAGAACTGTTTTCGAAAAATTCTTCATTATCTTTAAAATATAGAAATTATTAAAAGCAGTTTTTGTTGTATGATAATATATAGTATTATTTTAAGATTTCTATTTTTTAATTTTATTTGTGGTAAAATAAAAGTCTACCGACACACAACACAAAATATAGCCAAATTGTGTAATGAAATATTTTATTTATAATAAAAAATCTTAGCTTTTATCTGAGCGCCTACAAGAACAAGGCTTTATCAACATGAAATAATAAACATATAATAACGTTATGTTAACAATTATAAATTTATTAATACAACATTCAAAATATAACCTATACCAATTATAATAACGTCAATAAAGTTTAAAAATATATATATTATATTCAATATTTTCAAGAAACAATAAAATTGATTAATGCAAGGAAAAAATAAAAGCAGTTTTTGTTATATGATTATAATCTATTTTTTAAAGATTTCCAATTTTTGAATTTACTTAAAATTAGTCTTCCTATATCTTAAAATATGTTTAATGTTATTTAGTTTCTGATGGTTATATAATTATTTCGCATGTTGATTTTGTCTAATTTATAAAATAACATTTTTGTTTTTGATATATTTTGTACATTATATATTTAATTGAAACGTACGGGTTGTTTTTTGTGTCAACAACATCTGCTAAATAGATAATTCTATTGTATTCGGCTCGATGTATATATATGTCACGATATTACACCGATGTGAGGAGATGCATACCTAGAATTTACTCATTGTAAAATGTTTGTATTTTATATATATACATGAATCGAAAATAAATATATCCGGATTATATTTAAAATGTGTTCATTTATAATTAATCGCAGTAGCTAGAAAATGATTATCATATGTATATGTTGATAGAAAAAGATATCCACAGAATAGTTAAATATATAAAATAGAATATTTTGGCTATTTTTTGTTTTACATAACATATATATGAAGAACGTACAATTATTAATTGGAATAAGTTTTAAAACATAATAGTTTAAATATATATATTTCTTTTCAGATAATTATAATATGATTGTTATTATATTAATTATATGAATGTAAATGCATACTTAGGTAAATTATGATTTTAATAATACTGTGATAGTAATAATTCACCGAAACGAAGCTAAAATTGTATCAAAGACATATTCAAATAATAATAATTAATAAAATGTCTGTATATATCAGTAGGTAGGCCTATATCTTTATTTTAAAAATAATTTCTACAAATATGACACTTATAAACTAAAATTGAAACAATGTAAATAATTAACAATGTATGCAATTAAAATAATAAACATTAAAATATATATTTCTTTAAATCTTTGCTGAAATATATAGATCAAAAATATTAGTCTACGGAAATTTCTATCAGAATATTAGAATTTCACTCAATGTTAGGTGAAATATGTATATTCATAATATACACTTAATATTTTGGTGCAATCATAAAATATATTATAGCCATAATATAACAATTAATTATGTAATTTCTTAGGAATGATTACAAATGCAATTTTTTTAATAAACTATAATTCAATAGAATGAAAAATGTAAAAAATGTTCAATATATAATATATAATTAATTTTTGATAATAAATACAAAAATATTTTCAACAGTAGCCATTGAACAAAACTATATTAAAAACATTAATAGTGATATTATAATACAGAAATGTATATGTATCAAATTATAGTAACATATTTGGTTATAACATTTTAATGATTTTATTTCAAACAAATTATAACGTGATACGATATAAGGAACATACGTCCCTCAACTTATGTCATATGCATCATTGAAGACCTATAGAAAAGGGGATCAAAGATAATTGATATAGAAGATTGTAAAAAAAGATGGCTTCATGTTCTAATAATTATCTTTAAATTAAACTTAAAATGTAATAAAATTTAAATTACAAAAAAATAATTAAAGGAAGATTAATAAAAATAGAAACACGACTAGCAGCTTTTAATTGTAAATATCACATGTTCTAAATTGCTTAAGTAATTTTAAATAATGTAGCTGTGATTATTATTATATATATATATATATTAATTTTATCATGCACAATTTTTCTCAAATTTAGCATCAGGAATACATGATTTATATGGAAGCAGATCATGTCAGAAATTGCAGTTCGACTGAATTATTTTGTTAGAAATGCTTCATTAATGATTTATTAAACAGGTAAATTAACATGTTTAGATCTCTGATAATGCATTTACTAATGTATAATTTTTTTTAATATATATTGAAATCAACAATAGATAGGGAGGTATTACAGCTGACTATATTAATATAATACGATAATATTGTGCGAAGAGTGGCCAATATTTAAATAACGATGATAAATCTTTTGAATAACTTTTACTAGTTTTACTAGAAAGTTATAATAGTGTACATATTGTTTAAAAACAAATTGGTAATTATTTAAGATATTTTTGGATCAAACACTACTGTATAATAAAAACTAATATTTGTAAGTAAAAAAGAATGCAGATTTTTTTGATTCTAACTTTGGAATAAAAATACCTAAAATAATGTTTATCATATAACAGTTTTTTTAACTGATATTATTAAAATGTTGATTTTAAATTGAATTGGTAGCAATAAAATATTTGCAATAATTTTAATAATTTCGTGAAAATTTTACATTAATTTTTTTATAATATTAAAATAAAAATTTATTTTGAGTGCAAACATTATTAGGCACGTGTTTCTTAACCGCACAAAATTGTAAATATTAGCACGAACACTGAATGGTTGTAGGACTAAATAATTTATAAAAAAAATCATACCATTTTAAAGTATATGTATATAATATATATAATATATATATATATAAAAATAGATTATATAATCATTATCTGCACAACGAATTATTTAATTAAACGAATCAGATATGTGAAGGAATTATGTTTACAAAATAATTACACAAAAAAAATTATTGTGAAATTGATAACACTTATTGGTGAACTATAGTACAAACAAAATTTTAATATATTCTATCCAAATAAGATTATTATAAAGAGAATTATAAAATTATAGAAACGAGAATTATATAATTATAATAACGAGAATTACATAATTACAGAAACGAGAATTGCAAATTATAGAAACGAGAATTACAAATTATAGAAACGAGAATTACAAAAGTATTGAAAGGAAAATTACAAAAGGACAGCAATGAGAATTAAAAGAAAGAAAATAGCAAAAGCAGTATGAAAAAGATAGCATATGAAAGCAAACCGAAACCGAAAACTTGAGTATTTAAATAAAGTCAAGGTCATTTCGATTAATTCAAAATAGACAAGTTTCCTTTGGCTTATTACATTTTGATCAGAGGTATACCAATGGTACTAATCAATAATTTAAGTAGATTTATATATTTTTTCTAATTGTACATACTTTAACGATAAAATTACCGAACAGTCTGATTTCAAAACGTATACAGTAATTAAAAGTCAAGAATTAAGAATGTGACATTAATCATTAGAAATGAATAGGAGGTACATATAGCAATGTTAGTGATAAAAAACTAAAGTATTTTTTCTAATATTAAGTACTGCAGCCGATAAGATTGATTTCAACGGCAATTCTGACTAAGTCGAATATGGGGAATAGCCTATACATGCAGTTATCATTGCAAATTCAATTGAGACATTCTAATATCAATATATATATATATATCTATATAATATATATACACGATATTTGTATACTATATGTATGCTATAGTCATTCAATTAGAATCAAAGATACTATTGAAATAAAACGTTTAGTCAAATTATTTCGTTTAGCTGCATGTATTTTAAGTTCATTTACAACTGTTCATTTTTAATAATTTCCTACTGTTTCTCTATGTTCTACTTAATTGCGTGACTGTTGTTTAACTATTGTTTAACAACAGTAGTATCACATATTCTCATATCTTAAAAAAATAATATTATAGTTAAACCCCCTAAACTCTCTAAACACTAAAAATTATATTTCCCAATTATACTAATTCATTGCAGAATTGCCAATTAATTGAGAAAATTACGGAAAATAAAAATATAACAAGTTTTAAAATTTGAGCAGGTCGACAGACTTAATATTGCAGAAAGCTATTATGCTTCATTTCACAAAATATAATCACTTTGATATATATAGATCAAAATATAGACTACTGTAAATTAAATGACTTCTTTTCAAAATATTGTAGATTTTACAATAAAATTTACGTGTATAATTTACAAACTTTAACATAGACTCTATTATCCAAACATTTGGATGACATTGACACCGTGGAAATGCAACAAATGTATATGAAATAAATTATACTCACGAACAATGGCCTTGGAACTCGCACTATATAGATAGGCCAGGGGACTATGTTTCACTGGGTTTATTAAGATTTTTTAAGGGGAGGGTCTATATTCTCTAGAGTCTTCTGTTAATCCGGTTCCGGCTTCACCAGACAATTAATATTATGAAATGTTTGCACAATTATTCAAAATAGTTTTCAATACTCGTATTCAATGACATTGAATATTTGTTATTTCAACATTGTGCTGTTTCGGTTATACTTTGTATACAAATTATGTATATATTATATATATCGTATTTTACATGTAAAATACGATATAGTTATATTCTAGATTTGTGGGATTAAATATACAAATACACTTGTTCTCCATTATGTTAGACAGCAGTGGTATATTTTATGTCCTTCGGAATAGTTATGAGTCGGTAGAAATTTTTTGAAAATCGCTTGATGACTGTGCACTGCATAACATATTCCAGGATATTCTACCATGAGGCTATTTTGAAGTACAATATATATTAATATCGTATAGTTCTTATCTGAACAAACTTCACACAGTTACCAAGGAAAGCCCCCATGAGCAACAGTAATATTGTAGTAGAAAATATGACCACTTAATCTGTTATAAATTTTAGACATGTTCTTTCAAAGGTCAAAAGGTCAAGTGGTGGGTCAGAACCGACACTTCCTATACTACTTATTTGGGACCATAAAATATCAGTTTAATGACTAAACATAATGTTTGAAGCCCCTGAAAAAGTTTAAAAACAAACTTTTAATGTAGTGGGGCAGATCAAATTATAGAATATAGGAGTTATCCTATATTGCACTGTTTTCCTATTTAGTCTGTTACTTTAATTACATATATTTAAATTTTATCTACCATGTTTAAAGTATTACATAATATTGTTATATTTTGGGATGTTTCCATTTTCGAAGGATTTTTCAGAATTCATAAAAAAGTTGATAGATTAATTACCGCCTCTTCTGTTTTACATTCTAATTAAGATTACATTGAGTGAAATACTGAAAGAATCTTTCAAATAAAAAAGTATTGCATAGACATTGCGCTTTTGCTCAAATTAAACTAGGTAATATAAATCAAATGATACTCTCCTATATAATAGCATAACATAATTTACTTACGTCACAAAATAAAACAGGTTTAGATGGTACTTATGTACATGATATTTTTTTAGGATTCTGATTGGTTTTTATAGTTTGCATTGGAAGGGTAGAAATGATGACAAACATAACCGGAATCTGTAGTCGAAACTGCCAGCAGAGATGTTTCTCTGCAAGTAGCTTTATCATCAACACTGATTGGCGAGTCCATCTTAGCAAATGATAATCAATTCTTTCGAGTTCTAATCCCAATGCAATTATAAAGGCTACATTATTAAAAGAAGTTTCAGGATAGGTTTTGGGACAAATTTGAAGCAAGCAGCAAGTTTACATCAAACTAATACCATAACTATTCTACTAAGCAGGCAACCATGTTTACAAAGGTCCTACTGACCGCTATTCTGGTGACAAACCTGACTCCCTGGCCAATCCGTGGACGCGCCATGTCCAGCGAACGTGCCGGAGGTTTGCACCCCCCGGAACTTCAGACCAGCGTGATCATCAAGGTCAACTACACCCGGGGTTTCACCGAAATCTTCACCGAGCTGATCACCTTCAACGTCATCCCCCAGTCGCACGCCCGTTCTTCCGTCGTATCGACCGCCATCGCCTCCGCAGTGCCCAGGGGGCCCTCTGCCGTCCCCCCCGGCCACGGGCTCGGCCTCTCCACGGGTATGTCCCCCCTCAGTGCCAAGGGGACACTGGTCCATGTGGTCAGTGCGGACGCGTCGGCGGGGGGCAAGTCTGTTGGCGCTACGAGGCACGATGCCTGTGGACGCATTATCAACCCCGGCAAGAAGCCGTGGATTGCTTTGGTTGAAAAGGCTACTCGGTGTAAGCAGTCAGATATGCTGAACAATATCTTCACCGGGCCCATGGCAGCGGACGCTGCTATTTTTTACGTGAAGGTGGATCAAGGAACCCGTATGGAGATGGCCACGGGAACTATTATTGACAATTCGAAGAAATCAGGTATTTTGCAATTAAATACAAATAGATGTTGTTTATAGAATTCACAAGATAATGTTTATTAGCTATAGTGAGTAATACCATACCATGTAGCCAAAATTATTTATAACGTGTAATGTTATATGTGGATTCAGTGATATGAATGTAATGGCATTTAAAAATTCTTTTGCAGAATCAAATTTGACATTCATATACCAAAAGAATTATATATAATAGTCTATTAAATATTTGTTATATCTCATTGGAATTTTTTTCCAGAGAATCTTCAGTATGATTCTTAAAATTTACTTATTTGACTAATGAATATAGGCTGTCATTTTCCTAGATAATGTTTTAGTAATAATTATTTGCATTTATGATCAATAATATATAACAACATGGGACATTGTTGTTCATCTGGATACCTTCTCTTTATTTTTGACAATATCTAATTTGATCTAACACAATCATTCAAAAATTTAATTGCAGTATATTTATATTTTAAATCTATATCTCATATTGAAAAATGTATTGTCAGCTGATTATATATTATTTTGAATTCTTCTCTGAAATGAAATATATGATAAAAATCAATAAAAATAATTAAAATTAATTAAAATTAAAATTCATATTTAGTTTATTTGAAAGTGAATGTGAAAATGAAAGTGAGAGGTCATGCGGAAGAATGATGGAAAGGTTCCTTAACACTTTTCTATCTGTGCCTAAGATCATAAAAGTACTTAAACGTACCAGTCGTGATTTTTGAAGTCTCTCTCTGAGGACACGTAAACAACAAATTACTCTTGTATAGCAAAAATAAGTTCTTCTTAATCAGCTGTTATTGTTAACATTGTCGTTGTGTTTATTAATCATATTACATTAATCATTTAATAACCGATTACAAAAATGTGTATTTCAATGAAACAGTCAATTTATTGTTGAGTGAGGGACAGGAACAAAAAACAAAATATTATACTTTTCAAAAGTTGTTAATTGTTTCCAAAATAATGCAAATTAGTGTTAGAAAATGCAATGAATTGTAGAAAGTGAACATTTCTTCGTTTGATATAATAGGTATATGGTGTAGTTTATTAGTAAAATATTGTAATATATTTGAACTATATAATTATCTGTTTTCGATCAACAATTGAAGAATCCTAAAAAAAACGAACACTAAAGTTCCACATATTTAGTTCCCCAAATTAAGTTCCCCATATGTATTGCTCAAAGTTTGTCAAATTAATTAAACACAAGTGCACATATTCAATGACGTATTTAAAAGTAATTGAATTTTACACGGATTAATCTGATTTGCACCCAGCCCCTTATTGAAATAAGATTAAATTTGCGTTATCTTCTGTGTATATTGTCACCTGCAACATGAAAAGCCGAATCACGAGATATGAAGCGTGGAATGAAGACAGAATGAAGATTATCATAGAACAATTTATGTTCAATATATTACAGATATGTTACAAATTTTAAAAGTTAGAAAAATAATAATAATAAAAAATGTGTATTTAATAAATTTATAAAGCCTGAAGATATTTATTTCTATATTACTTTTAAATTCTGTTATGTTAACCGACTTTTATTATTACTATTATTGGTCTATGTTATTGGGTTTATAAATTATTATAATTACTATTTCAGATTGATTAATTACATCATTTGTAAAATACAATTTGCCAATTATATTTCCCATTAACAGTGAAGTTATTGAGTTGAGTTGTTTTAGTAGTTTGCTATATGAGGGTATACCGATTGCACGTAGTAATATCGATTTAATTATACGTTATTAAGGATCCTATAAGGTGCAAAAGATATCAAAAACTTTATTATCTTATAATTTATATATATCATGACCTCCCTTACTTTTGTTTGTGTTTTTATTTGGCTCTGGTTTAAAATATTTCACATGAATGACTCACCAAGCGTTTATGTTTTCGGCTTGTTCTGCATTGATTACAAGCAATGCTCAAAATAATTTCGTGTTTCTTTATTTTTATTGTCTGATTTAAAAAAAAAAGTTGGTTGTACAAAATATATCGGTCACCTGTATTCACTTTCCGAAATACATTTTTTCAATAAATTACTATTTTTAAAATGTCCCGAACTTTACTTTATGATTATGTTCGGTTTTAATATTTTTAGTAGAGAATTAATACTTCACGTTATTTGTAGTGCAATCTATATATTATAATTTTTTTAATTAACTGTGATATGTTTTTTAATACCAATCAATTAGAAGTTTCTTAGGGCGTTTTATAATACTAAACATGCAAGTTTTCACATAGATGTGCGGAAAATTGCAGAGGTAAGCGGAAATTAAACAATTCGCTTAACTGAACGTATGTTTCAGAAGACTCGAAGTATATGTTATTTCATAATTTAGAACTTATTTCCAAACTTTTTAAATATGTCACATTAAATATATCATTAAAAAAGTATATTAGTAAAAGTTTACTGGTATTTAACCTTATTAAATAAGGTTAAAAAGAAGTTAGCTATGTGACTGGAATTATTAAATTTAAAAAATGTATATTTAAAAATTGGTTTGGTAACTGTATAATAATCGCAAAGTATTGTAATCACAGATAAACAGATAAAAAGCTCATTTGTGTTCACCTATTTGCAAACAGACAAGCTCATCAAACAAAGCCGTCTTGTCCCCACAGAACATCCCGCCAGTCAAATTGCGGTGGAGGTGGTCTGGGACTTCATCAAGGACGTCGTGACCTACTGCTTCAACTCGACCGGTAGCGTGTCCGGTGGCTGGTCGTCCCACCTGTGCAACGCCTCCATCCAGATCATCACGAGCAATCCGGACAACTTTCTCAACAAGACGTCGGTCCTCTTCGTGTCCATCTCTTTCATCCTGTTGATGATCATCAGTCTGGCCTGGCTGGTCTTCTACTATGTGCAGCGGTTCCGCTACATCCACACCAAGGAACAGATCTCGGTAGGAGATGTCCATATACTAAGGGATGATATATATTAGATGGGCATTGTAAGGAATGCGGGCTCTCACTCTTTGTTGAAATTTTTTTTTGTTTTTTGATGAAAAGATAGACGCGATTTTGAAAATCAACTCTTTTTTTCTTATTTAGTTATAAAATATTAGGTTCTACTGTGACCGAAAATGAGAGAGTATGATTAATTATAGAATATATTACGTAATATATAAATACTTATAATATAATATAATTAGCGCGGCGTATGCTATGTTACAGTCGAGCGACTTAATTGGGTCACATAATCGAGTGAGCCTTCCTTACCATCCTATACTCACTGAGTTAATCTCTATTTTGATTTTCTGTGTATTTATCAAGGTCCTGGAAAATCTATGAATGTTATTGAATTGGATTTTTTTAAAATTCAAGATCTGAGGATTTTAAACAATTAATTAAAAAATATAGAAATATCATGGATTTAAAAAAATTAATTAAAAAATATAGAAATGTCATGGATTTTTATCAATTCGTAAATATTTAACATATATTAAAGTACATTTATAAGAGGATGCATTCAGAAAAACAATAAAAGTAATTAATTTGTCTATTTATATTATTGTATTAGTCACGTTGATCAAATTTCGGCTATTTACAACTTTACAACAGATAATATTTACAACTTTACAACAGATAATATTTCGTCTCAAAATTGACATCATGGACTACATGTATGTGAACTATATTGTGGAGGTTTGTGTGCGATGGATTATTATAGAATAAACAAAAGCGGAATGTGTCGGTGTGGCCAAATATATAGGTGTTCATATTTACGGACACTTGTATACTGAATATTTATATTTTCTATAACAAACAGTGACAAAAAGTCATTCCAGTTTAAAGTTATATACAAAAAAATATTGGTGAAGTTGTTATGGTTGTCAGCATACTTGAATGAAAATGTATACCTCTTTATGAATGTGAGGGTCTATATAGTGAATTATTTATATGACAATAAAAATAAAAACAATGAAAATATACGATACATATAATAAATAATATATTGTATTGTGCAATAATTTGGAAACCGTTTTCAAGTCTGGCGAGTGATTTTACTGATAAGTTGTATAGTATTAAAAAGCAATTAAATAAGAAATAAAAGTTATCTAGATAATTTCTTATTCATTTCAAAGTACGTATGTGAAAAGTGAAAAGCTATATTTTACTTGCTTGCTGTATTTGTGTTTTTTAGAGCATGCTTATTTAATTATATAGAACGTTTTACTTGTCCAGTAAATACATTTTTATTGATGCTAAATTGTTACTAATTATAAATTCACTTTAAATAAATCCTAGCTGTAAATTATAAATCCTCATTGCAACAGTTTAATTTAGTGTTTTGATCGTTTTGTTCGTTTTGATCGTGTTTTGATTAAGTATACTGTTTTGACTAAAATATCGATCGGTACAAATTATACATTTCTGAGCAATTATTTGAGGGCGATCGATCTCACTTACGAAATTCAAACATATTTTATACTTTTTTATATTATTAAAAATGTTCACTTTGATTTTTTTTCTGCTTGATACCTGCGTTATAATTATGGAAATGTATATAATGAGGCCATACATTAATATTTTCATGACTAAAATTTTTTACAATGTTTTAATTGCAATGCAATATTTAAATAAATTTTAATTATAAAATATATATTAAATTAAAGTGCATGAATTACTTTTAACAAGCGGATAATATAAATAAAATAAAATAAAATAATTGAATGTATTAATCAAACAAAATAATATATCTAACAGTGCTTATATATAATCAGGAGCGGAATCAGGGAATTGGAAGGAAAGAGTACAATCGAAGAATATAAGACTAACATTATTTAATTAAATAAAAAATTAAGAAAGAGAAGCATTTTAAACAGTACACCCCAATAGTTATTTTAAAAACGGGTTGGATCTTAAACCCGTTGGATCCCACCCCTGGATCCTTCCTTGATGATTCCAAGACTATCTCATCTAGATATAATTATTGAAAAAGAGCTGACAACCTTATTCAGTATTATCATCCTTGATAGGTTATATTTTAGTGGAATTATTTGGTAGAGAAATGTGTCATAATGTCAATAAATTAATTTTATCAATTATTCTCACGCTCCCGTCTATCTATGAATCTATCTATCCCTCTTTTTTGTTCCCTTATCGTTCTATAACAATTAATAATTCAGATATCCTAAGCTAAATGCTTAGTTTATTACTATTAAATATATTTGCTGACTAACACTTGCTTGTCTATATTGTCTATATTCTCTTATCTTTTTTCTCAACAAAATGATTTTGGCATAAATTACGTTATATCCTGACACTCTACCTATAACCATTAAAACTCTGCCTGAAATAACCATTTGATCACTATACTATATAACAGAATACATTTATCAAAATAGATATTTGTTGTGCTGAAAAAATTAATGCTTGTGCGATCATATTAATGAATAATAAATCAATTATCTAAGTCAATGTCGGCCCATGACCCTATGGCCCTATAAACATAAACATAAATCAAAATCTACTTATAGACGAGATTTCGTAATACATGTCCCCATCATTAAAAGTACGTTTATCGGTTTTGAAAATCAAAATGGTCTAAGATCAAATTATAAAAATTTCAGCAGGGATTCTGTTGATTTTCGTTTAAAATTAGTGATACGTTGTTACCCAATTTCCTTGAATTCTTTACTATAAATATTTCGCTCTATTCTGAAAAGCTGGTGGGGGAGGGGCCTCGATTGCCTTAAGGAAGTTGCGCGTCTGTATAGTTTGATTAACAAGGAGTAGCAAGTAATTTAAGAACACATCTCATCAATTATAAAATTACATTAAATTTAATTTTAATACTATTATTTTGTTAGTTTCAGAGCAACTAAAAAATTAAACTAAATATATTATTAATTCTAAATAATGTCTAAAATAAGTAAGTGTTATTTATAATGTGTGATTGTTTCAAGCAACAGTACATTGTGTAATAATATTAGTTATTTAAATAAGGAACAATTGCTGATAAAGGGGTTATAAGCTTTAAATTTAACTCAAATAATATTTTTTGTATAGTGATGATTAGGCCTAATAATCCATTAGTAAAATTATAATACATTATTATTTTCGGCAAATAATTTTCTTTATTTTCTTCATATTATATTGATTACAATATGTGCCTCATGATAAATCTGTTCGTGAATTTTTTAGTTTAGTTAATTTGTCAAATTATTGCTTACCTGCTTATTTTTTTTATATTTAAGATTATTTTTATAAGTCAAATACCATCAACGGTTTTGTTAAATTGATAATTATATTGAATATATTGTACCTTTAGGCGAAATTGTGTCATTAAAGTGTTATCACGTATCATATTATATACGTGTCAGATTTTTCTCGGTTATTTAAAAAAATGTTTTGGGATTTCTAAAAGCGAAATATGCGGAGGAATATATCCATAAATATACTATAACATAAAAACTATTTCTTTAATTTATAATCTAACGTAATATTTTCACTTTCTCATAGGCTACATTCTTTCTTTTTTGCTCTCCTACCCTTCAAAAATGTTCATGTCGCTGCTATAATTCTTGTAGTCTCAAGGGCGTAGACAACATATTCTAACTGGAGCTAAGTAGAATAGGGGAGCATGTATAAACACAAGCCAAAGACGGCCTCTCAACAATTGAACGTTCTAAGATGTTTCATTAAAAACCTATAGTTTATATGTACATAGCAATCTAAGTCAATCATATTAATAAGATGGTAGTTAAATGTAAGTTAAATGCTAGTTAAATAGAAGTTAAATGGAAGTTAAATGGAAGTTAAATGGTAGTTAAATGGTAATTAAATGGCAGTTAAATGGTAGTTAAATGATAGTCTGATCAGCTTATTGATTGTAAGTGTATCTTTAAATAGAAAATGGTGATGATGATAACACAAATAGGTGATAGATAGTAACGTAAAATGTGTCAAAAACCCAGAAAGAACAAGGATATTAAATATTATATATTCATCACCTAGTTAAATGTCGTTTACTCTTCATTCTTACTTTCATAGTAGTGGCGCATCATGCTAAAAAGTGGGGGGCTCCCCAAGCCCCCTACCCCTTATCTACGCCTATACGGGTCTAATGAATTAGAGTAATTTCGTCAGAAAATTATAAATGAATAAAAAAAATTATTTTTTTGAAAACTCGATAATATATATTTTTTTCTATTTACATGGCTGTTGGAAGTTGAAATTGTACTTTAATTTTAAAATTCATTCGTTTAGGAAAAACGATATCTTAGACCCTTTGACAGAGATTTGTCTAGATACATCCCATTGAAAATTTAAATACAGAAAGGCTTATTCTGAAAGCAGAAATCATATGAACCATAATCGCAAATTTACACTCAATATATTATAAACATCTGGTTTTAAGGGCCGGCGTCTACAACAACTTTCGTCTATAAAAATTAATGTGTTGATGAATGTTCAGCAATTTTTTATTGCTATTTTCTAAATAAATTTCATTTTTTTATTACATGTATTATACTATACTATATAAAGTATGTAAAATATATATATTATATTATGTTACATATTTTTTCCTCATAACATTTTTATTGTAGTTATTAAAAAATATACTAAAATTTTAAGATATTTGAAACACAGTATCTTTATTTGTGTAATTAATCTATAATTATTGCTGAAATCATTTGAATAAAATGTCAACTAAATGTAATTAGAAAAAACTATACGGGCTGTATCGTGAGATAAAAATTATCCTTCCAAAATAGATAAGAGAGTGTTTATAGGAGAATGCCTCGTTTGCAGTTTCCATATATGTTTCAAATTTACTTAAAAAAGCCATTAGTTGATTAAATATTATAATTCCTACATTTCCTAATATTTTTATGTAAGAATTTGAAGGTACAACCATTTTTTTCTCTTCAATTTAAAAGAGTCCTTTAAAAAATTACTTTTGGTGCGCTAATATATTAAATATTGAGGGTAAACGTCCCTATCGTCCCTAATAGGAGGTAAACGTAACTATCGTCCCTAATAGTAGGTAAACGTCCCTATCGTCCCAATATCCCTATATATAGTTCCGAAGCCCAAGTTTTAATATATAACATTTATCCTTTTTCTTCAAAAATTATTATCTGTCTCTAATTATTTTTGCATCTAATAAAACTTTCTAATATATTTTTCCTGAGCATATCAGTTTTCATTTTTTTTAAATGTAATCTTTTTATCGTAATCCCAATCCCACTTGCTTAGCTAATTAGATTATATAACAACACACCCCATACATACAAATAAATGGTGACTCACATCTCGCTATTGCAAGAATATTTTGTGACCTCCCCGTTATTAACTTTTACTCGCAGCTTAAATACAGCTGATCTCTATTTGAGTTGATATATGTATAACATGGTTTTTATCGCCAACTATATACTATACTATTCTATTTAGAAGTCACCATTTCCAGTAATTATCCCTCTCTGTATACTGCTTTAATTAACTTTTTTAAAGTAACTTTTAATGTTTTCTTAAAAATAATTAATTAGATAATTTGCTAATTTTGTTCTATTATATGTTGATTAAAATTAAGACTGAACATAAAACATTCTGGAGTACAATAAATATTTATTGTTAAGATCAATTTATTTCACTTAACAAAGTGTCAATTTATAAATTGTGAATTTAAATTTTCTTAAAAAAATTAGTCTTATGTGCAACTGAGAACATCAAACCATCGAAAAAGTGTCAATGGCTTTTGTTGCTGAATTTTACAAAATGTTACATTCAATAGGAAAAAAACATTGACTATATGTAATTAATTTTTCCAGAATTAGTCACAACATTTTATGGAAAATCAAATACGACTGCCGCTCGCTCTGTCATACTTGGTCGTTTCTGTATTTTTCCTGTTTTTCTCTAAATCTGATGCATTTCAAAGTAACCATCATATTTGTCAACTTTCAACTAAGGACACCTTAATGTAATTTCATAAAAATAAAATAAAATATTGAATTTTATTTTATTTTATTTTAAAATGTAAGCCGAATAGTAGAGCCTTTGTTATATTATAAAACATAAATATTCATTTAAAAAATCTACAAACAGTTGATGACATAACTACTATAATCTTGTTTTTCAGCGTCGTTTGGCTCATCTTGCCAAGAAAGCGGTTGCAAGGATTCCCATTAAAACACTAAAGCAGGGAGATAAAGTGAGTGTCTTAAACAGAAAGATTTAAATACAGTAATTGTACATTATATCTTTAGGCTGAATGATATTATTGGTTTGTGTGTGTTTATATTGACAGAATGATTTATCGGTTATTTTTATAAGTTGAGTGACCAAATCATGTTTTTGTTTAAAAATAATGGTTTTATTGATTGCTGATTCATGGGAGACAAACTAAATCCACTATTATTTAAGTGGGTGCGGCCCTGTTGCATAGTTACATAAATAAATATTGAATTGTACACTTTACAATATGAAGCATGCAAAAGAAAAATCACAATAAAATTTATAGTTTATTACAATTAATACAAAATAACCTTTGTGGTTTTTCTTTTGCATTCCTCACAGTGACCATTACTTGTCTTTATTTATCAATATCAAGCATAATATAATGCGTTATAATAATGGCCAATATTCATGTATATTTGTGGATAAAAATCCTGAAATTTTTTTTTTAAGGATTAAAATATAATCTTAAAATAAACATCAAATTTTATACTATAATAATATGATATTCTTACTGAAAACAATTTTTAATTGCTATCTTTAAAGTATCTTTAAAACGTGTATTTAATTCTTTAAATCATGTTTGATTGTCGATAAAAATATAATACCTATATATAATTAAGGTTTTGTTACATTTGATTGCTACCTTTAAAACATTTTTGTTTTGATTTTCATTAAAATATAATTTCGATTGCTTTTATTGTTCTTTTCAGTTTTAGGTATTTCTGTTTTCTTTTTAATTAGCGCTTATGTGTGGTGTAACTCTGTGGACTCTTTAGAAAGGCTCATATGTCATTCAATGCAGAAATTAAAAACAAAAAAACAAACATTATGTCATGTTGAGTGGTTGTCATTTTCATCTATATATAAGAATATTGACATTTTTCAATCTTAATCAGTAATATCACTGGAACATCTGGTAATAACACTGGAACACTGGTTTGGTAACATCGATTTGAATTTAAGTATGCAATTATATATCGTTTTTAAACGTATACGTATAGATTAGGTTTAACATTTAACAAAATTAATATGAAATTTTATTATAATTTTTTTTTAATCACACACTCTATACTGTTTTACATTAGACACAGAAATATGCTATATATTATCTTTTGATTTCTTAATTTTAAAGCCTATTTTTATCGAACAATTAATCTAAGATTAAACGTTATTTTCCCATAATTATTTTTAGTATTTTTCTTTCTACTAAATGGTTCTGCATGCCCTCAAGGAAGTCAGCTTCTTCTATACCTAACATTATTATATACTGCTTCATTTTTCTTAGCCCGCCAACAAGAAGCCACTCAAATATTCGAATTATTTTGTGGGAAAGACACAAGTCAACCATAGTTGTGAGCCCCTTGTAAGCTGGGGTTACCAAACTACTAAAAAGTTATGGATGCCTATATATAGGAAGTCCATGGTATAAACTGATAGACAGGGAGGGAGAGAGATAGGCAGAATCAATGGCTCCGAGATAGCCCACGCGTAGATATTAAGTATAATATACAAGACAGGATAAAACTGCCTCAGTTTTCATTCAACTTGCTGCAGCAAGAAGAAATAGCCGTTGACTCCATTTTATCGATCCATGTCAACCCCACCCAATCATGCTAGCATTTCCGGTTGCTTCGCTCTCTCTCTCGCTTTCTCCTTCGCTCTCTCCTCTATATTTCGCTCTCTGCCTGTCTTTCCTCTTCTGTCTCTGCCTCGCCATATCTCCTCGTCAGATTCCCTCCCTCATTTTATGCGATAATAAGTACTCGCTCACATTCAGCTCGCTCAAAGATCTACTTTTTAATGACGTCATCAGCGTCGCTATACTACGTGATATAATTTTCTAGACTGCCTTCTGGTTGTTCCTTCACTAAATAACTAGAAATGTGTCGCGCTCTCGTTCAATTGCCTTTTCTGCCATGCTCAAAGTCCCCCCCTCCTTCAACCTTGCTTTCCTTTTCTGGATACGTCATTCTCGTTTTGTGATTGTCACTGTTAGTTTCAAACAAATAACATGAAAAATTTGACATCGAGTTTTCCGGTTTGTTTTATATAATTGTAATCACTCACTATATGAATATAAATGTATCTTTTACTTGATTTCTCAACCGACGTCAATTAGTTTTTTTTAATATATTAATAAGTTAATAGTTAAAAGTTAATAATTAAAAGTTTTAAATCTTATAATAAATGTAATCTTTCGTTTATTAAAAATTAATACTTTTATTTTTAGCAATTTTGACCAGGTCCGATATACTTTTTTTTAATTCTTCGAAGTGTATTATTTCATAAATTTTCGAGAAAATACATTATTGTAGTCATTGTAACCATACTCTTTTCCGACAGGGAATAAAGAAATATTTAATTATAATTAGGTCGTTTTTTTATTTGATCCGCTTTTTTCTTGCAATGTCTAAAGTTATCTGAAAATATCTTGAAATTTCCAAATACGTTTGCTTCTAGATCAGGTCAAAGTCATGGCAAATTTAAAAAAAGTTAAGTGTCTTGGAAAAATTGATATATAGTGATTATAGTTTCTATAATTATGATATATCCATCGTAGTAATAAACTATTATGTAATAGATATAAATATATAAAAATCAAATAATATCCATGCAAGAAGATATGAACATTTTTTATACTTTATAATCAATTATTTTTTTATTAAGCTTTTTAAAGTTCATAATGTGGAATTTATTTCTAAAAAGCGATAAAATTGTATAATACATTGAACTATTATGCCTTAGATATGCTATTGTATATATGCAATTAACTACCTTTATAACAAAATACTGCATAAAACGTTGGTCTTCTTTTATCAGTCAAGTTAACAAGTATATCATTTTGTTAATTGCATATACAATAGAATATTTATCGAAGAATAATTAATCCATCCAAACAGTCTGTCTTATTGATTTCAATTTGTATGTTAATTTGCATTTCACCGTTTACTTTTTTGATGTCTCCTAAATGTAGCAAATTATCCAGAAATAATTATAGCTATATATTAATATGAAACCCGAAAATTTGTAATGATATATATATATATATATATAACATATACACATATACACATATCAAAAGCATATGCTCATATATTTTATTTGTATATAAATAAATGTATGCAATTAGTAATATTGATAAATGTACGCCCTTTAGGATTATTTACTAAAACCAAGCATGTATTATGTCATTATTTCTAAGAAAAAGTAGCTCTGCAATAATTACAATTAATTTAATGTCCCTCCAAACTTCTGACAACTAAACATACGGGAGAATTGAACCTGTTCTTCAATAATTGACTGAAGATTTTCCTAACCACTTTCTCAAAGATTCTATTTTCTTTTTTTTGATATTCTGATCGGGGATATTTTATTATTATGAACGACGTTTAAATATAGCGGGGTGTTCCATCCATACATGAACTTACCATGCTTGAGACATGCTATCACGTCTAACATGTTGTGCACTTATAAACCGGATTAAAACTTCAATAATTATTATAATTATAATTTGTTCTATAATTGTCGTTATATTAGTTATAGATAGACATTGACGGTAAACCAGTCAGTCCCTTTACTTCAAACTGTTTTTAAGTAATATATTAACTGAAGAGGTATACCGCCTTCAACCGACGTATACCTTTATATGGTAATGTTTCCACCTCATTATCAATACTAAAATGGTACAAATTATATTACAAATTATAAAAATTATAATTAAAGTATTTGAATGACGTTTTTTATTATAATTTTTCCTTTTTTTATTATAATATGCTTTGTGTATCAATTTTTAGATGATTGATTGCTGTTTTCTTTTTGAATCGAAATTAGGGGACGTTACCTCCTAAATCCACTCACTTATTCATCCGAAAGCTTTTGTGTAGTACCTTGTGTATATTTGATAACTTTCGTTACAGTTTTTAACAAATGATTAATCACGTAAAAATAGAGAAAACGGTACAACATTATGTGACAAATTATAGACAGCAGTATCTTTTGAGAATATATTGTTGCAATTTGAAGTGTTTTTTTCATTAAAAAATTATTCCCCTATAAAGAGTTTTGAAATAAAATTGTATTTTATTATATATTATTCTTTTTAAACAGAAAAAGCAATTTTGATATAATCTATTATTACATATTGATGTTATACATGTAATAATATTTTAAAATTAAGAATAACATTTTAGTTTCCTATATAGCGAAAAAATTAAATTTCGAATAAAATATGATTAGAAAAATGTGGAATTAATAATAGTGAAATATTTTACTTGCCGCAGACAATTGATTTTTCAAAAGAAACACAAAATTATTATTAATTAAATAAAAACTTATTTATTTCAACTACGGCAATTATCAATATAATTATAAAAAATATACCTTTTACACATAAAAGTTTGTTTACTACGTTTTCGTTATTTAAACTGTTTAATTAATTTAAAAAAATTTGTTTGTTAAATAAACATGAAAACTAAATATCAAATTACCGAAGAAAACTAATCAAACAAGCTTTTCGACCTTGTAATATAACTTAATGTCACATTTTTTATTTTATATAAAATAATTTTTGTCTTAAAGATGAATACGATAAAAATATGTTTACCTTGTATAGTGAGTAACAACAGACAACATACGTATATTATAGCATAATATTCACACTAATATAAAATCTTTAATGGAACTACTATCTTCTGAATGTCCAGAATGGCTAATAGTAAATAGCTGATAATTATAAACTTAGCAGTCTAGAATAATTGCTCATGTCCGGAAAAAATATAATAAACGTAAACAAATTATTCGAAGATCCCGAAGTTTTCAAGTTGCAAAAATATGACGCACATAAGACAAAATCTAATTATTTTTTCGTTTGAGTATGTTATAGAGTTTATTAATAAAATGCAATTTGTAAATATGAACTTATTTTCCTTTTATGCTTGTGTTTCTGGCTTTAGTCTGGCTTTAGTTCTAAGCTTTGTGATTGTTTTGAATAACAACATATACAAGACATTTTTCCGTGATTATATCTCGCTGAAATAATGTAAACAAATGTTGAGTAATTACGTAAGGTATAAGAATTAAGCTCAATCGAATATTGTACTGTTCTTTAACAAATTAACCCACTACAATTTTTTTGGGAAGAATTTTACATTTTAGAAAACATCGTTCATAAGAAGCTAGGCTTATTAATATAGACTTATAACAGCAAACATTATCAACGTTTTCAAAACAGTGTAAAAAAGACATCAGAGTATTACGCTAATGCAAATAAAATGACAAACGCAATGCAAATAATGATTGCGTAAAGCGAAGATCATTTTGTAATGTAACTGCCAAAATGAAACAGATTTTATGTGTATAGGTTGTTCACACTAAAACACCTTCGAATCGATAAGGATTTCAGAATAAATATTGTGAATATTTTATCGGCTTGTGCGTATTATTTGAACGAATCTCACTCTCATTTGTCTCTATATCCTGAAATATGGAGCTCATGCTACATAGATCTTTGTATTATGTAAAAAATAATATATCCCCTGATCATGCAAATCTCATTAATTACATTGAACACTTTAAAACATACATTAACCTAAATATATGCCGGAAAGAATATATATCGACATTTGTTTTCTGTCCTTAATTCGTATCTGATATCTGGAAATAAATCAAATAAAAATTAGTTTGAGAAAATGATTTTAAATTTGTCAACCTAATTAGGTATAGATAAAATTATGAACTATTAAAATTTGTGCAGATAGTATTATAGAATTATAACTATTAAAATTCTGTAACAATAAAAAAAATTACAGAATTTATGACACTAATATAATATAACAAAGAGCGAATTTTTGTGTATCCTCAAATATTTAAATTAATTAAAAACTTTATTTTATAATTGCAACTTATAATTATGTATAAACGAAGATCAAATCTAAACGTTAAAAGATGGCAAACATAATAAAAACATGCTTTTCTTTGTTGGTAGGTAGGTACCATTATTATTTATAAAGGTTTATATAATTATAAGAAAACATTTATTGTTTGTTGGGCAAAAATGTGATATAATTGGTAAGATTTTCTAATGATTCAGTTACAAATAGGTAACTTCTTCACTGCATGTTAATAAACACACAAACTGCCAATAGACTTATTTTTAAATTGTCAGTTCTAATGATGAGTGGCACATAATGAGGGACTTCAAGTTTTCGTAAATATTGTAAAAATATATATGACAAAGAGGTAAGTGAACATTACACCCATAACATGCTAAAAACATTTTGCGCCATTTTTTTGGGAGAGATACACTTCTACTGTCTGGTGTATAATTTAATATATGTCAAATTAATTACATCCATTTTAAATTTTTCAGGAGACCGACTCCGAATGCGATCAATGTGCAATTTGCATAGAGCCTTATAAGCCATCTGAAAACATTCGGATACTCCCGTGTCGGTAAGTTAAAATTATATCATTCATGGGAGTGTATTATAATGCATTGTGCATGTTATAGTAACCGAATTTGTATAGCTGTCCTGAGCAAGTCTATGAGCAAGTCTATGAGCAAGTCTATGAGCAAGTCTATGAGCAAGTCTATGAGCAAGTCTATGAGC
>JAUZND010003866.1:0-12026 GCA_034780555.1 Coelogynopora nodosa
TTAAATTGCTTTTGTCTTTATTTATCTCACCCCATCATTATGTATGTATCATTATTACATTATTACTCGATGTATGTTTAACTCGATGTATGTATTACTCGATGTATTACTTGATGTATGTATCTTTATTACTTGATGAACCGTTCTGTGCTTCATTAAATAAAGGTTATTATTATTATTATTAATTGTACGTGATAAAGTAGGACAACATATGATATTTTGAGTCATCAAATCAATTTCAGGTAGCCTCCCAACTTTTCCTAATACATTGGAACCAATCGATAAATTAACAAAGGTATGTTTATGAGATGTCTGAATTTTCTGAATATTCTGAAGATGTCATTCATACATTAGTTACATTAGAGTCTGCCAGATTGCGGTGGTAATGCGTATAGGAATCCATACACACATATATTGAGTAAGTATAGGTTCAGAAAAGAGAAAATCGGCAACGCCTTGATTTGATGAGATGATTTATCAATGATGTTATTAACGCTCCCACAGTAAAGTATGATTGTATGGTCAAACTACAATTTGATTGGTTACTATACATAGTAGAAATAAAAATGTAGGAAGGTGCGACAGAGAAAGCGGATTTACGACATTGTCTGCCAAAGCGTTTTTTATTGTACATCCGTTGTAACATTAAAAAGAAACAAGCTGTAAGTCGGGTCACATTAGAAATAGTGAAAGTAGTTGGACCAACCAGACTGCATCCGGTATATTGACATCATTTTCATCTGTAATTAAAGGCATATTAACGTGGAATGGTATAAATTCTAAGGGCTGACAACAATTTAGGTAAGTAATTTTTATTATTAATTTTTTGAGTAAATATTTATATATAGGCTTATAGATTTATATATATATATAATTATTTTTTATAACATTTATTTTTAAAGTATGTTGAAGTTTTCATATTTAAGTACTGAAAATAACTGTACGCATTTAATTATTATTTATTCCATTCGAATTTTGTTTAAATACACACAAAATGAATTTACAAATTTTGTTATATTTTCCCGTGTATCATCATATATTTTCATAAATAATCAATTGATAAATATCCTATATTTTACAATCTGCATATTCAATATAATATATAGTTCAAATTCAATAAATATATGTTATTGTACAAAACAAATAATTCAACAAAAATTACAATCCTTATTACATTATAAATAATTATCGTTATAGTTACTTTAAAGGTTACATTAAGTTATATACTTAATATATAATTATAATTTAAATATATATATTATAAATATACTTATGTCCGACCCAGGTCGTTTTTATATAAATAAACGTTTTACTTACTTACTTACTTACTTACTTACTTATATATTAAAATATGTACATACATTACTGTTTAGGACTATAGTTACAACTATTATATTTTATGCCTATACATACCTATGACAGTATACCATATGTAATACGTCAAAGAAACTATATACACTATTATAATAGTGCCTTATTTTCCTGAATAATAACGAAAATAATATAAATAGTTCACAATCGCTGACTCGACAGCAGAGCTCAGATCTCGACATGAACAGTTATGGTTCATTATAATAGACAGGAACAAGATTTACCTAATTATTAATAAGTAAATCAAATAGATAAAGATATATCCTCTTTCTTAAAAAATTAGACATTCCTACCATATTTGTAGAACAAAATCAATAAAAAAATATATATGTAGTATTGTTGACACAACACATATCGAGTATATTCCTATTCCATGGGTAAATCGACTTGTAATGCAACAAAACGAATTTAATATTGGATATCATGAGTGTGAAAACAGATTGTGTGATATATTGGATGCTATTTTTTACATTAGACTTATTACTTGTACAATAGCTTTGTGTGATTAAAGCTTAATTAAAAATTTATGAATTTCATAAAGTTATATTTAATTATTGCTTTAGAATTTTTAATAAACAATTGGCCAAAATATATAGGCAATAATTTGTTAAAATATTGTAATTTTCTTCAATTTATTTAATTTATTTAAATTTTTAAAATTAACGCGGCGTTATCTTAAATTGTTCTGTGGCATTTAAAATTGACCTAAAATCATATTAATGCTAGAAGATGTTAATAAATGACAAAATGCAAACATAGTCTAGATTAAAATTATAGAGTAATATTACAATGATAAATTATATAAATTATATATATATCAAATATAGATGATGTTTGTTTTTATTTAATAATCTAAATGTTAGAAAATTAAAAAATACTTTTGCAAAAAAGTATCAATTGTGTCGGAAATAGGACTTCGCCACTCTTAGAAACAATCTGCAATGAACAAATATATTATTTTAAATAGTATTCACAGTGCATCATAGGTTGAATGTAATGAAAAGTAAAGTAGATATTTAATTGTTTTAATTTTATTTTGAGTTTTTTATTTGAAGTTAGTTTATATAATTTGTGTGTTTAAATATTTCCATATTATTTTTTTAATTACAAAAGAGAAATGTTTGTTCACCGAAATATATTTCCAGAATTGTTTTAATGCTGAATTCAAATGATTTGATTTTGTAAAAACAATATAGGGTTACTTGATTTAAAACAGTGTCTTTATCATATTTGTCACGACAATATAAATTTAAATAGAAAATAAGTTTTTTTAAATGGTAAACTGTTTTACATTATAAATCAACTAACAATCGTTTTTTTGACAGATTATTATTATTTCAGTCTAATGAAAGCTGTAATTATGGGCATCTTCTAATTTGAAAATATCGAGCATGTATGTACATGTATGAGTAATTTTGATGATTTTAATCTGATTTAATTTTAACCTTGTGAATTGTCAACTGTATGTAATACAAAATCTTTTGTATTTAAAGTAAACAGACATCAACACATACATGTATATTCCAATTGAAATAATGCCAACTTTGTTAATGACAAATAATATAACAACTAACCAAATTAAAATTAGATCAACTGAAAAACTATAATAAGTTCAATTTATTAATTTATATTTATTAAAACGTCTTTATTATATGTTTCAGATCCTTGCAATAGAAATTACACGAGTAAATAGGGACAATGGCCACAATGTGTGGAGTACATTCATTTTGCGTCTGGCTTTGTCTATTTTATTCTGTATTTGTTCAAGGTGAGTGAGTATTTAAAAAAATAATATATTAAAAAATATTTTAATTTCATCTTCCACTTCAACTACTCCTTTTATGATGTAAAATCAGGTTGTGTTCGTAATCGATTAATTACTTAATCGATAATTTTATATATGAATTGTTTTATTTCTATACCACTTTAAATGACACACGATTAGTATTTTATGGGAGCAAAACTAAGGAAATATATTTTTTACTTTTAAACTTTTATTTATTTTCTTCAAAATTAAATAATTTATTAGAATTTTTATTTTAATGATTTTATCTGCTAAAATTTTAAAATGCCAAATAATGAAAACACATGAAAACAATTATAATTTATTTACATCAAGTCTGTCTTTAATAACTATTAATGAATATTAGTTTGATATTTTTTCTTAAAATTATATCAATTTTCATAACAAAAGAAACAGTTTCGAAATATATACTTACATATAATAAATCTACTTATATGTATTAATGATAATGATATTGATATTCCTGATCTTTATCAATTCCAATACAATCGCCATATTCTGATATATATATATATATTGTATACATACATCTTTTAATGATTATTGCCATACCTAACTTTCTTCTCGCCACAGCTAGTTTTGAGTTTATAATTCCTGCTAAGGTCTGGGTGTGTCCTCGTAATATTAAGAAACATCTATCTGAGTCACATAAATTAGCTAAGGCCATATCGACGATAAGCCATAACATCAAGTCTATATTCATGTTTTATTCATTTATAGCCAGTCAAATTCTTGCATAATATTGTTAGTGCTATGCAGAAAATGAGAGAACATACGCTACAGCTTAATGAAACTGTTGTCGACGTACCGATGCATAATTAATAGATGATGTGTTAGATGTACTGCCTAAATTACATTTATCCTATATTGATTTAAATATTATAAAATTGCATTGTTCAGAAATAATAAAATAATCCAAGTAACAGCATCAGTTTTGGAAGAACTAAAATTTAACAATCTAGGGTGAATAATTTAGTATATTTAATTGATCGTGTTTAAATTTAAATGACCGTCATTGGCAGGGAAAAGGACTGTACCAATGAACTTTTCTCTAACTTTACTATTCCAAATTTTGTTAACATTTTGCATATTTTGTTCAATTAGTCTATCCTAATTGATATTAAACATTTTACAAAAGCCATTAGTGTATTATAAAACTAATATATTATAGAAACTTACTATTTGATGAGATATTAGAAAATGCGATTATCAACAATTAATAACATTTAAAGAGACGGGATATATATATATAGACATTTCGAATCGTGACTTTAACACGTATAATTTAATTATCAAAATAATGTAGCATTTTATTATATTCAACAATAAGTCTATGTTTTACATTATTCATGATGATATTTACAAAAAAATAATACATTAATTATATATGAAGGAGTAAATACGTTAGTTAATACAATTTTTGTACTCTTCAATTTCAGTTACAATGGGAAAGACAACCTGTACGTCAGGCCCAATAATTGCTGGCATTAACAAAACGACTCCACAGGGTAACAGCATATGAATCCTCTCTTGCTCTCTTAACCATGTCACTATTATATTTAAGTTGACTAATTAATTGATTTAACTACTGATGGGGTGAAAGTGTTGAATTAATGTGAACGAGCCCCTTATAGAGAGTACCATTTGACTGACGACCATCAATATTGAATAAAATAGTTACATTGTTTGTAATCCCTGCAGTGAGGCTGAGAGGTTCCATATAGGCGCACAATTTAAAAGATCAGTAGCAAATGTGAGAACATTCTTTTGCACACTCCATATATGTAACGCTATAGTAATTGAAAAAAAAGTCTGACAATCATTGCAACAGAGGTGGTGTCGCATTCTAGCGATGGTTTTTAATTGTTGTCACTTTATGGCGTGTGAGAACTATTGCTCTGAACTTATTGTGTATGGGGGCACGGAGCCATTTTTTGTTATGTCGAAGCTCAAGTTATAAGGACAATTTCCACATTTTCATACAACATTTTTAATATCAATTATAATATTGAAACCATAAACTTAATACTAAAATATTCAGATTAATATAAGAAAAAATAACAGATATATACAGTAGCTCGAATGCGATTATTTTGTAATAGTTATTTTAATGTTTTTTCAGAAAATAATTTAAAACTTAAAATACTTGTAAACTGAAATCAACCACTATTAGCATGTAGACGTGACTCCCTTCATTATACACTGCAAAACATATTTTAAACATTTTCGGAATAGTTTTGGTGTATTTTTAGGTTAAAATATATTTTTCGAAGAACACAAAAATGGCGGATTTATTATTTTTGCATTCCGCCGGCGATATACTAGAATATTTACCTGGTAAAGGAATTTGCCATCAAAATGACAACAATGCAATATTATAATTAGGGCTTCAGTGATAAGATGAAAATGAATTCGTTTCATAGTTTAAAAAATAAAAGTAATTCCGATTTGGTAACTATTCGTCGAATAACCTGTCAAAATGACGGCCCTATTGAATACATGGAGTGTATACTTTTCTTGATTTACGACTTTGAATAAAGTCATTTGAAACTTTGTGTAAATACAGTTTTTCATAGTTTTATAATATACCTATTAAAATGATTCTGTGTTATTGTTTATTATTGTCCAGTTGATGAACATATTATTTCTGCTTGTAATGTTCTGGACGATTGGCGCTGAGAGCATAATTTAAAATTTTGTAATAAACTTTCAATAACTAGTTTTGATAATAAAGCTGTTTTGATTTTCAACAAATATTTTTCATTCAAAGTTTAACTTTATTTTGAAAATGAGTCGTTTATTTATTATATTTTAAATAACTTCACTATCAAATTGTTGATGTAACCGTTTGGCTATTTTTGAGAAATAAAAATTAACATCTGTAGTGTTAACGAGTAATGCTACCTAGAGCTCTATTTTGTATATGAATAATGTATGGGCTAACTATGACCTGACTACTTACGATTTTATAGACTAGGTACGAGAGATGAATTATAAATTAATAAATACTAACAATTAGTAAATTGTCTTTTAGTCTTGATAAAATTACGGTGCATTTGTAATGTATTATTAAATTTTTATTATTTTATTGTTCAGGTGAGATTCTATTCAGCTACGAGGGAGATTCACTGTCACCATCATTTAATGATCCAGATTACAAATGTTTTGTATACATTAATGTAACTTCAAAAACAGTTACCTTAACTAAAACATTTAATCCGGAGAATTTCACCAGTTGTGCTGATGGCGGAAGTGCAAGATCTCTCACTGAACCAGTGGGTCCATTTACTTATTATTAAACTTATTAATTTTCGTGATATATTTTTGCCAAATATACATGATTAGTTGAAAATGATTATGAATATATTCACTATTGGATATTGGAATGTATTATTTATTTGAAATAAATTAATTAAATTTTTGCAGTAAATTGTAATTATGTTTTGGTAAACATACTATGAATAAAAATTTTTAAATATATATGTTTTATCTAATTAACAATATTAGCATTTTATAGGATTTTGAGACATATATTAGTCACAAGTAATTATTAAAAAATAAAACGAATACTAAATAAAACTTGACAAAAGTAGAATAAGATGAAAGTAAACATTTTATTTAACTTGAATCTAGACGAAAAATACAAAATGAAAATGTACTGCACGTGGGTAGTGATGATAATTAGCTTGGGTTTTGCCATAACACTTTTTATAAAATAAAAAATATTTGTTTCAACTTTAACTAATATATGTTAAGTAGGCATTTCATCGTTTTTACAATATTGTTTCTATTTAAGTAAGATAACGTTAGTTGGCCGCATTATTTTCTTATAATGTTAAACATATAAACGTTTTCTCTAAAAAAACTGCTCAGCAATTTATATTAATTATTTTGTTGTAAAATACATTTACTATTATTATTATTATTATTATTATTATTATTTTGGAACACCGGTCGTAGTTAAAGGGTTAAACTTGTTTACATAGTAACACATAATATAGCAAGAATATGTACTCATAAGAATACGTTAACTTATATCGTAATATGATATCAAATGTCTAAATTTATTAAAAATCATAAAACGTACGCAAAATATATGTAGCAGATTATTATTACATGCAAATTATACATTTAGCAATTTGAAAATAAAAACCATACTACTTGTAATTATTACTGTCATTACATTGAATTTCTAAGAATGTGTTATCCTCATTTCAGAAAAAGATCTATTTATTAAATCTAAAATGTGGTGCAAACCAACCGAAAACCTTGTGGGTTATTTTCTATAGCAGCAATACTCAACCACCGGAAACATCGCAATCTGAATATAACATTAAGATTTCCGAAGTAAGAGTTCTTTAATTGGTAACCATGTAATTGATTACTAAACTCAAAAAGAAATCAGAAATGTGTTTGTGTCTGTGTCTAACAATGTGTGTGTTAGTTAAAAATTAAATTGCTTGAAATTTGTTTGTTTATAATAAAATTGTTTATAATAAAATGTATAGATGGTGAATTACATTTTTAAGAAAAAAATTTTAGTTCATATTGCAACATACATATATACATGTATATATATATATACATATGTATGTATGTATAATAAAATTAATTATGAAGGTATTAATCCATTTTTATTAGAAAAAGTTTAGTTTAAAAAATAAATTTTCCAAAAATTAAGCGAAGAATAAAAATATTATTTAATTAATCATATGAAATAAATTAATATATAAAATATATTCATGTTATGATATTTATAAAAACATAACAATGAATGCTGTTAACAAAACATAAACTATTCTATTCTTTTCTATCATTTCTATTCTATTTTATTCTATTCTATTCTGATTTTGATATTATTTTTTATAAATTTTATTTACATTTGTTGACGGTAAAATAAAGTAATTAATAAAAAATTATGTAACCATAAGAAATTAACAGTCATTATGAAGGCAACAATAGTAAATATTTTCATTCGCTTCATTAGTTATTTTTTTCATAAATTGTAATTTTATTAAAAATTAGGTAAAGAGGGCTAAACTATATTTATGCCTACACAACACATTGTGGAGTTTCGGCGCGTTAATGAATACAACTAATATATTTCAAAGTATATTGAGTTGTTAAACTAATATACAATATTATTATCATGACAATGATGATAGAAGCTGCAATATTTATCATATTTGTCATTTACAGTATATTAAAGTTTGATTGACATTTTGTGAATGTATGTTAGTAATAACTAATTAGAAATTATGTTACCTATATTTCTCTTATACCTCAACAGGCAACTCCAGTCGATAGCATTGTCTATATTTTTAATGCAACAGATCGTTTCAAGCCAATTAATTATAACATAGTGGTAAGTAGTATTTATTTGTGTGGTTTTAATAATTTAAAAGTAGTAAAATATTTGTTGTTGTTGTACGACGCACAACAAAAAAATGTGCGGAATTACTGTGAAAAATAAAACGTAAAAAATTAACGTAAAATTTAGTTATAATGACATTATAAATGCTAACTTTGCTCACCTTTTACATTGTATATATATGATCAAAATCAACATTTGTTATAACATATAAAAATACAAAGAAAACAAAAACATCTATATATAGAAACAGACCATTAAAATTTAAAATATTCAAATTAATTTGCAGGCAACGTAAATATTCAGTAATCAAAATAGAGAGAGATAGATAGAGAGATGGAGAGAGAAGGAGAGAGAGATATAGAGATATTGGGAGATAGAGAAAGATGGAGAGGGAGTATGAGAGAGAGTGAGTTTGAGTATGAGAGAGAGGGAGGGAGAGAGAGAGAAAGAGAGAGAGGGAGGGAGAGAGAGATAAAGGAATTTATAATAAATTTATTTCTGAGTCTTACTATATGTTTAGCAAGTGATAGCTTACACGACTCGTTTTTGTTCTGATTGCTTAAAATATATTTTATTTGTACATTTTCATAAAACTACAAGTCTACTCAGCTATTAATAACAAATATAAATTTCAGTTTATTAAGAAAACAATTGCACAATACATTTAAGTTAATAATAATGTTGATTGCACAATCCTATTATATATTAGAATAATAATAATATTAATAATGTTAATCTATATTTTTCAAATTGACAGACCGCAGTAGTCAAGTGGAAAGAAAAAATTGGTTTACGTAATGATTTATATAAATGTGTTATACATTGTATGTGATATTTTAAATAAATATTTTAAATTTACGACATAACAATTTTTTAATTTGTAAAATTTTAATTTTATGATATGTGATATATTATAGTACTGATATACTATATTTATTTATAAAAAAATTATGTTTATGACACCAAATCATCAATTTATAAATTATATAAAATACATAATATAATTGTTGGCTCAATATATATAAATGAGTTTTTATAAATTATTTTCCCAATATTTTGCACTTGTAAAATGGATTAAAAACCTGAAGACCATATGTGATAACATAAACTGAAAATGATCTTTTACCTGAAAAGTGCATTGGGTCATATAGGACTTTGTGTTATAATATATATCTGTTTAATTGTGTAACGTGGTAACTAGAAGGAACAATCAGTCAGTTAGTTTGTGTTGACATGTTGATTTGTCTTGTTGCTTGTTGTCAGGTTTGAAACAAGGTGCTATATTCTAGTTCCACCTTATATAGTCGTAAATTCATAGTTAAGATAATATATTTTTTTAATTTACGTATTATTTTCCATAAAAGTTATTTAATTATTATTATTTTGTTTTAATGAACTATTTTTGAAGCCGTCTGCAAAAGTATGTATTTCTCAATAAATTCCTAATTTAACTTCAATTGTAGTACTATATTTATCCATATATATATTACCTTGAGATAAAAGGTGTTTCTCCGAAGTTGCTATATATTTACTTATGAGCTTAATCATATTTTATTAATACTTGATTGCTGCTTGCTGCTTGTAAGAGAAATAACCTTTGTCGTGGTAATCTGATTCCTTTTTTTGGTATCCTATAACAGAATCCTTGTGATATTTTAATAATATAATTAGCAGTCTATAAAATTGCATAACATATGCAATATATGTTCATATTTATTCAGTAATATTGTTGATATTTTTATTTATTAAAAATAACCTTATTTACTAAACTATACACTATTATATAAAATGCATTCTCTAAAGTTGTGTGTTCTATTTACGTTATAATTCTTTTTTTTGTACCTGTACTGCATTCTGCATTTATAACAATGAACAATTGTTATTACTATTATTGTTATAGTATTTAATTTAAGGAATGTTTTAAGGGAATAGTTCTTAATCTCTCCTTTATGGCTATTGTCGTTCCTATTGTTTAACATGGTGATGGTCATTTCTAAAGATTACTTTTGTTAACAAAAAGGAAACAATGGGGATAATTAGTATATTATATGTCATAAATCATAATTCAATGATACTGGCTGATTTATTTAAATATATTTATATTTTTTATATTTTTAATTTTTATATTTTTAATTTTTATATTTTTAATTCACAGTTCACAGTTCACTGTTTCAATAGCAAAATCCAGCCTGAACTGTACTAGACTTTTTCCGAAATAATATTAATATCTTTAAAATAAATAAATAGCAAATATTATAAAAGTGATGGGTTGGTAAATTTTGATAATAATATTTATTGAAAATTATAAAAATATTTAAATTATAAAAATTAATTATATTATATACTTTAATTATTTTTTACGCTTAAAATAACTAATTTAAATGAATAATTTGAAACGGCTTTATCCCGTAAAAATGGCAGGATGGGAAATGTAAGTATAATACAAAAAAATTTGTTGTATAATTTTATTACTTTATTTAAAAAATATATATATAGTAATTTTTTAAAAATTTCCAATTATTTAATATATATTTATCAATATATTTGTATAATGTCATAACATTTTTCATTAGTAAACAATATCTTTAAACTGTCTAGTTGTTATTTTATTTCTATTATACTCTCACAACGCCTAAACGTGAGTTAAATGTAACCTATTTTGATCACGCCACTAACCTGTGATCTATTCATGCATCATAAAGCCTCTATACTCACTGTAATTTTAAATATATCAAATTATTCTTATTAGGGTGGTGACCAGACCAATTTTGCGCTAAAAGGGGACACATCAGGCAAACTTCGATTGAGCAGTTCTCTTGACTATGAAACGAAAGTCGACTATTTCCTCAATATTTCAATGACAGTAAGTTTTACTGTGGACCGTGTATCAGGACAAAGTGATATTCCAAAAAGGTTTATGATAAAGAAAAAAACTCATTCATGCATATAGATCAGATTTCTATATAATAGTATGTATAGTATAGTGAATTAAAGTTATGATCAATTCAATGATGATGAAGACATTGTTTTCTTTTTCTACGAGTTCTCTTGTCTTTGAATATTTAACTTTCAAAAATCTAACTTTCTATGCTATGTTATGTTTATATGTTAATTGAAAATGTTCTATACAAATTATGGCTTAATTCTTACAAAAATTAAATCAATTTCTTAAAATACTTTTGGAATAAAAAAAACACAAAACTTAATAATTTATGACACACATTATATTCAGTAACCCTAATTATCAATATATTTTTACTTGTATTTTTTTTTCATCGTGCCTTTTTATAAATAATTATTTAAAACATTATATTAAAATCCAACTTACATGATGGAAAAGATCATTATTATTATTATTATTATTATTAATTAAGCTTTATTAAATTTGATGAAATGACATTGAGAAATGACAATGGACAAAAACTGGTCAACTTCTGCGCAGAAAATGAACTTGTCATCACCAACACACTATTCAAA
>JAUZND010003867.1:0-12024 GCA_034780555.1 Coelogynopora nodosa
AGCCAGAATCCACTCTTCCTAGTGAGCCAGAATCACCAGAGATCTATTTATAAGTGAGCCAGAATCCACTCTTCCTAATGAGCCAGAATCACCAAAGATCTATTTATAAGTGAGCCAGAATCCACTCTTCCTAGTGAGCCAGAATCACCAGAGATCTATTTATGAGTGAGCCAGAATCCACTCTTCCTAATGAGCCAGAATCACCAGAGATCTATTTATAAGTGAGCCAGAATCACCAGAGATCTATTTATAGGTGAGCCAGAATCCACTCTTCCTATACTACTGGCATACAATAATTGTCATGAAAATTAACTTTTAGTTGTTTGCTTAGCCTGTTAGTTTTGTTTCTGAGGAACTGATACATGTTCATGTTTCTAGCTTTTCAATGATTTTTTCTTATTGTAATGATTTCGATGAAAATATCAGTCACTCAAGGTTTTGTTTGCGGGTTCTCCTTACTATCTTCCAAGGCATATGTTTGTCCATCAGCTGGTTGAGTGTGTCGGAATGTTAACTTCATTGCGCAGTATAATAGAGATTGTACACCTTCAAATCGTTATAACTCTACATTGTATGGTATGTTGTTGTACAATGTTATGGCGCATTTGTTAGGGTTAGGGTTATTGCATATAATTGCAACTTTTTATCTTATTAACAATTTAAAGACAATCCGTGCTGCCAGTGCTGCGTTTTTTAACGTATCTATGTTATTTATATTAGCTTGGTTTTTTCTTCTTTTTTTCTTGTATTCCTCCCTTCTGAGTTTTTTTAGGAATGGGTATTTAAAAATTAAAATATGTACATTTTTCTGACCACATGCTGTTTTGTATTGACACAGTGTTGTCCTGGGTATGACAAAAAAGTACATCCAAGCAAGGTCTCAAAAAATATCTGCTTCAGATATTCTTATTAAAGAAAGTTTGATCGAGAT
Organism: Coelogynopora nodosa; assembly: GCA_034780555.1. NCBI lineage: Eukaryota > Metazoa > Platyhelminthes > Proseriata > Coelogynoporidae > Coelogynopora > Coelogynopora nodosa. The sequence continues at coordinate 932 of JAUZND010003867.1, forward strand.
TGGTAACAAAGCCTTTTGCGAATACCAGAAGGCAATGTTGGAAAAACATAAAGAAGAAGCGGAAAAAGCAGCAAAGTTGAGCGTTAAAGAAGAACAAGAACGAATGATGGTAATTGCAAAGAAATACAAAGAGAGAAAAACATAATTGGAAAGAATCAAAGCGCAAGAGGATGCTTTAGCAAAAAGAAGAAAAAAGCCGAGGTAATTTATAAATAATTGTTAATTATTAAACTACCTAGTTCAGCTCAGTAATTTTCTATGTTTTGTGACCTTTTTTTACTTATATTCTCAAGCTCAACTATTTCATGATTTTAGTCTAAGACAATTGAAGCTCAATGGATGATGCAGCAAGCAATTGAAGCCATGAGGGAAGCACAAGGGAAAAAGAAAATGTGGCAGAAAATTTAACAATATGTTCGATGGAAGGAGACAAGTAATTTTAATATTTTTTTCCTCTTATGAATGTGGCCATGGCCATATTATTGACAACTACTATATAGCGTTAAAAAACAATCCTACACTTTTATTCGTTGAAAGTGTTAGGGTTGAAAGAAATGCAATGGAAAAGGAAGCAAACAAAATTTTACTGGAGGCAGGAGAGCTTAAACGGAAAGCGGAGATGACAATGATGGCAAGCTTGCCAACAATTCCAAAGAAAAAAAAACATTGACTCTGTGAACATGTGTCATAATTATATTATTTGTACACCTTTGTCACAAAGTTTTTACTTTACATCGTCATGTACATACTAACATAATACATGCCTTTAAAATATTATTTAGTACTGCGTTTCTTTTGACTCTCTGTGTTTTTATTTTTAAAATTAACTCTGGCAGCACTGCCCCATTATGCATGCTGACATTTATTAATAGTGTGTACAATTATAATCAATTTAAGTCCATTGATATATATTCTTCAAATGCAATAGAGGTAGTCACCAAATACTTATTGTTGAGTGTTGACATTTCTCTAATTATTTAAATAAAACCCCTAAGATTGTGGCAATGTGTTACGATTAGTAAACAAGCTAAAGATCGTTAGAATTGTACCTTTGAATATAGGTTTTGTTTGATGTTCAATCTGTTGGTTTTTATATAATGGGACTATAGTTTTTTCTTTCTTTTAATCGGCTGAATTTAAACTTCTATAGCTATTATTTGTCTTTTTATTTATTATCAAAGTTTTCATGTAATATTTCTACGAAATTTTTACGATATTATTATTCCGGTACATACGTATAATGTAAAAAATTAAAAATTAAATTTTATTAATTTAAAATTTTTTTTATCGAACTTTGGTTAAACACGTAACAAAACCTTTTTAAAATTAATATTATCGTATCTTCGATTGATTTTGATTCGATATTTAAAATTATCTCAGATTTAATTTTATGTGAACTACAATTCTTCCTTATTTTGAATAACTAGCGTATTTTCTACAATTACAAATTTGGTCATACAATACCAGTATGAACTAGATTGAAATTGAGTTCAAATTTTAATATTGGCATGACTATATTAGTCTTTAGCTAAAATGCTTCAATTATCTCTTACAAAAACGGTAATTTTGAAATAGAAAAGCTATTAAACATAGAAACGACATATTATTATATCACTTTTTTATGTATATTAATATATTTTTTAAACTAAGTAAATCTCACTATTTTATAAAATAGTTATTGTTAATATTTTTATTTAAATTGATAACATCAATATATTAGCATAAAAAATTAGACTACTAACTAAATTCGTAAAATAATATAATAATGGAAAAATAAAGAAAATTACACTAAGCGTGACACGACGCGACGAAATTGTAAAATCGAAGAAAATCTATAAAACGTGAAATTCCATTTTTTAGATTCATTTAATTGAATTGAAATGTGCCGTATTGATTTAAATTTATTAATTTTGAATTACCAGTAATAATGTTATTAATAATTTGAATCGCAGGGATTTGCATACTTGGCATTATTATTAGTATTTATTTATTATTATTATTATTAGTATTAAATACTTTTGGATTGCCAGGATTATGGATTAATTGAAATCAACTTTATTTATAACGAGTTGTTAAAATGGTGTGTTTTAGACAAATAGTTACTAATAGAATGGTTACCCTTTACTGCCAAAATATAAATAAAAACGCATTTTTTAACCGGTTTCGCTTTTAGTTTTTTCAAGAAATTTTATTTTATATAACAATAGTTTAATGAAACATATATTGAATTAATATACAATACAAACATTTAAATTTCAAAATTTGAATAAAATAAAATAAATTTATTAGAATAAAATATTATGAACTGAAAATACAAAAGAACTAATCAATTTAGATCAGTAGAGTTTATGTTTAATACTTTAATATTTAATAACAATTCTTGGATCCATTACAATGACACAACGGTTGAATGTCTATAGATGACAGGGCAGCAACGAAATTATATTTAAGCAATTCCTACATTATTTTATACACTATTAACTCTATAGTGATTCAGATTGTTTAGTTATTTTGTATTTTCAGTTCATAATATTTTATTTTTATGAATTTATTTTGTTATTGTGGGTATTATGAAGTTTCCTAATTAAAACAATAAAAAATAAATAAGTCTGATAGTTAAAACTTCAACTATATATATATATATATCGGATAATTTCCTTGAACACTATAAAATAATAAAATCAATATAGATTTATGGACTCATACATTATGGACTATTTTTAATTCAAACAAAATGATTATATATCAATTGTTGGAAAAATTAGAATTTATCAATCTTAAAAATCAATAGGCAAAGATAAGTAAGTCGATTACTATACAATAGATATATACTACACATAAAATTGCATAATGTTATTTCTATACAATTTTAAAACATTATTTTATTTTATTAAAATTTTGTAATTTAAATGTTCTCAATTGAAATGTTTGTAATTAATTCAAAATATGTTTAATTAAATGATTCTTATATAAATAAATTTCGTTTAAAAAGCGAAAAGCGAAACCTGTTTGGAAAAAAAAGCGTTTTTAATTGTTTATTCTATTAGATTTATATATTAGCATCAACTTGATCAAAACTTTGTGTTGTTTTTTATAAAAAATTAGCTCCCTTTACTGCGCTATAGTAACGATTTGTTAATACATCACGCGTTTACATTTGATATAAGTTTGTAGATCATAAAGATTTGAAGGTCATTATTAAAAACATGATTATTATTATATAGTATGGTAGCAATTCCTGGTAACGGTAAAGAGAACCCTATTTTTCTAAAACAGAATATTTTGACAACATTTATTTAACAAGCCTTTAATAATAAAGTTGATTTCAATTAATCTATAATCCCGGCCATTAAAAAAATATTGTTGACTATTCATTTTATTTTGCCAAGTATGTAAAGGTTAATTATAGTCAATTAATAAAATTGAAATCAATACGGAAAGTTTCAATTCTTATACGTAAGGCGAATTGAAACGGAACATGCTGAACCACTTTAGATACATATAAATTTCAATAAACGTATTCGTTTCATACTTATATTGACCAGTTTTTTACGCTCTACAAAATGGTACTACACAACTAATGATTGATTGTTGATAAAACCTATATTATTAGCGTTATTAAAATTTCCTTTTTGTTCCGTTTTTAAGTGACCGTTTTGTTTTTTTATTTTTAGATATAATATATTGGTATATGTATGTTATGTATTCAGTTTTTTTGGTTCCCTTTTTAATTATAAAGTAAAAATAAATCCATTATCTCATCTCAAGCTATATAATTATGGCCGTCACCCGGCTCTCTGTTTCATTATTTACACAATCAATTGTTCATGCCATTCACATTTAGTTCAAACAGGTAGCAATTGCATGTTAATAAAGCTCACTCTTACTGTTAAGGGTGAGCTCATTATTAATAGTTCTTATTATAAGTCACTTATATTATCTATATTATCTATATAACATATATTAACATTGAATATAGCTTAGTAAATATATTTATTAAAAATCTCATATCAAAGATTATATTATAAATATGTTTACAAAAATTAAAAGTTTTACATAGTTGTAAAAATATTTATTGACTCTTATTCCAACTCATACTAGAAAGCTGATTTTCATTATTATTTCTTATTAAATATGAAATTTATAAAACTTTGAACGACTCTCATTTGAGCTTGAAAAGGCCGATTTTCACGGTTTTTGTACAAAAGATGTAAAATTGTAACAAGTTTAAAAAAATAGAAAAATTATTTTGAGTCGAGAATTGACGGACTGCCCCACTAGTATTAGATAATTAAGAGAAATTCACTCAAATAAATATTATTTTCAGTACTCTTAAACAATATCGAGTATACATATATACGACATATTGCGACAGGTAAAATGATACAGTTTGATTTAGTTATAAGATTTAATTCACACAAAAAACAATATAGCTCAATGTTACTCTATATACAATATACATACCATACATTTATACGTTTGAAAAATTTATAAGATAAACATAAATTACACTATCTACTATATTGATATATTAGATTACTAATATATCCGTATATTCAAACATAACGTGATTATTGAATTGTGTGTTTTTTAATAAATAACATTCTATGAGAGAATTATTTGTCAAGTATAGGCTATAACGCATTAATGAAGTTTTATCTGTTTTTACTACGAATCCTCCGAACTGATAGCAATCCTGATACTAATGAATATAATATTTATGCTCATATGCTAATTAATTAGTATTTAGACACTAGCTTTAGGACAATATTTCTTAGACTTATTGTTGTAGACTTGTGATTTATCCAATGTTGTGTATATTTGAAAGTACAGCCAGATGTCATGAAAGGGTCATTTCAATGGATAGCCTATACTAGTATCGGTCGAACTGTTAACTATTTACAGGTTAAATAAGCTTTTTAAAATAAATTTAAAAGAATTACATAATAAATTTTTAATTTTAATAATACCAGTTATGAATAAAACTAATTATAAATGAAACGAACAATTTTAAATACTGTTAATTACAAATCATACTAATGGTTTATAAATAATATTAATTATAACATTACTAATCATTATGAATAATACTAATCATTATAAATAATAATAATTATTATAAATAATAATAATCATTGATTATAATTAATATTTATCGTTATATATAATACTAATAATTATAAATAATAATAATTACAAAAATTATAATGATAACTGGTAAAAATTACTAATAAAATTACTAATAAATAACATTAGAATTATTTAAATTAAATAGAATTCGCTCCTGCCTTTTTATATCTTTTACGAATGCGTATATTTTATTTATACCATAAATTTAGGCATCTGAAAAGTGGTAAAAATTAATTAAATGTATTTTTAAGTCGTTATTTGAGCTTAACTGACAATTTTATTCGTACTTTAATCTTTAGTAGTCTTTTTTTAAAAATTTATATATTAAGAAGAGATTAAAGTACATGAATTATATTTTCTATTGCAAAACGCGTTAACCCTGCACTGGTAATCTGCAGGTGCAAGTTCAGTGTTTTCTCATAGATAAGTGCCCCGGCCAGTTGTAACATTCAAAAACCGTCAAGTGTAGTTTACATTAAATGGTTCCGACACATTGGTCTCGATTAAACAGATAGCGGTCTATTTTCCCCTGTACTAAGGGTGATGAGGTACAGCTGCTAGGTGACATTATAGAAGTCATATATATCTATATATTGCTTTTTTTATGAAAAAATACTAGAGATAGTGCACACACTAACCGATTTCAACCAAAATGCTAACCCCTTTCTATTCACGATTGGCTGGAATCAGTTAATGGGGTAAAATTACCCAAATACAAAGTATAAGTCGCAAGAGACACACCACCACTTGCATAATCCGACAAATCTAGGCTATTGGTGTTTGTCTGCAGTGTGTAAATCTGTATACAATTCCTCCGTCAGTTTGATTTCCGAGTCAAGAAATAAATAAGGTTACTTCCTATACAACATCTCCTTGTTGTACGCCATTATATAACAACAACAGAAAAGAACAATATGTTATCAAAAAAACGCAACAAACTCAACATCCGGTCAACTTCGATGGACGAACCGTCTCCAAACATGCGGCACAGGGAGGCCCACCTCTCCCTAATGGCCGTAGGAGCAGGGGGAGGGGGAGGGGCTAGTGCTGGTGGTGCTGGTGGTGCAGCGACATCAAGCCGCTTTCTCACCGTAAACAATAGCTCGGGCGGCGGCGTACGCAACCAGATGGTCCATCAGAAGTCGAGTGAGTCTCAGGATTCGACTGCTTCGGCTGTGAGCATGTTGAGTTTGGAGGATGAGCCCAACAGCCTGCTGAGGGGTGGCGCAGGAGCAGCGGCCGCCGTGGCTGCTAACTCAGGACAGGTGGGGGGTCACAACACGATTCCTTCTTGCTTGCGTGCTTGCCTGTACGTAGGGGGTTCATGTGCACAAGGGCACATACACACACACACATACCCATACGTGGGGCTTGAGGTCAACTGCAAACCACAGGATCGATTGCATAGATGTTTAACTAAATAGTTTGGGACGGATAGGCTGGACATACGTCCGTCTCAGTAGTGTAGGGCAAAACTTATTATAGAAATAATGTCTAGTAAAAAAAACTTAGCTGTGAACCAATTTAGTGTAAGAAATGTGTGAATATTGATTTTTTAAATATGGGAAATGCTGTGTTGGTATACATGTTTAAACAAATTAATAAAAAATTAAAAATTGGAGTCTATACTACTCAATAATAATAAGATTTAAATGGCATATAAAATGGCAAATATAATTTTTGGAATACATTTTTGATGACATAAAAAAGTGCTAAACTATTATAATTGTCTGCTGATCATTTTAATATATTATCATCTTACCGTTTGAAATAACGTTTTGTCTAAATTCCTAGAAGGATATGAAATTAGTTGAATTATATAGCTTGTAAATCTGAATTATTTTGATATTTTTAACCACACCGCTATGTGAACTTCAGTTTTTAATCTGAGGAAGTAATCAGCATCTGGTCCATAATCGTTTGTGTGAGTTATCCAAAAAGTTCTTAAAATACCAAAATTTTGTTGAACAAGTAAGTTAGAACTATGATATATATAAAATATATTTCCCCACAATAAATGTGTTAAATATTCATATGAATTATTTTAAATAATAGTTATTTCCGTTACTTTTTTAAACCTTCGTTGTATACTACAAACTTGAGAAACTAACATTGACTTGTAGCTGTTTTAACGATAGCTAGGTATGTATGGTCCATGTTGGAGCTATGTAAGCTTATAGGTGAGACTATTTAAACACGAAACAATAGAAATTAGATTGTGGTATAATTGGTTCAGTTAGTCGAAACTAATAAGACAATATTATTTATATCTTTTTTATAGCTTGAACAGTGAAAATATTGGTATATTTATATTTGCCTTCATGGTAAAATATTCTCTATTAGCGTTCAGTTCTTGGCAATTCTGAAATTGTGTGGCTTTCCTCTTTTTTATACTACCGAAAGTTTGAAATGTTCGTTTAAGGAGTCGTTGTATTAATCTTTCCTTTTTAATCTATACGATAAGAGCTTGTTCTGCTATTTATAATAATATTATCATTATTATGAGGAGTAGTTGTTTTAATTGATAAAACAAAATTTTTGAAAAGTCGGGGCAACTAATTGTTGTTAGCATTTATATATATTTTTGTGTGTGATAATTGTAAATAATGCATAATTGATAATGTGATATGAATTATTGTTGTTCAGCTATTAAAATTATTTTATTTTTGCGTTGAGCGACGGAATAACTAGAGTCGGAAGATATAATTTTGAAGTCCCTCTTTTGATTCTAATGATTATAAACTTTGGGATTGAATGAAACCGCAGTATATTGGAGCACCAAATTTAGAAACCTAACCAATAATAGCTTTGTAAACGCTGATAATTTGATTTGAAGGAGTAATTACTCTTTTTAATCATGTGGTGGAAAAAGAATATTAGTTTAGAATATTGCTTTGTGATAGAATATGGCATGGTTACTTAGACCACGTCAAAGATTCGTTCATGATAAAAAAAAAACTTTACTTGCTTGATTGAATTTATAGAGGTGTTATTAATTTCAATATTGGGGCTCTCAATATACTGAAGTCGAAAAGAAAATGATTTATTATTAATTCTTAAGATTTTTAGGTCCATGAGGAAATTTAATTTGCTATTTCTCAATTGCAAAAAAATCTGAACTATAAACCTATTTGATATCAGCTTGAATGTCGTTGATCATGACCAAGAACTCTATGGGATTTGTGATAGTTCTCTTGAGGGGAAACCTGTTTGGTTTTTCTGGCCAAAATGAAGTTGTTCCTTGATATGTGATAGTCTGGTATCTTTTGGAGGGTACACCAAGGCAGTTAATTTTTGAATGAGGTTATTAATGTAAATTCTGGCAACTTATTTACTAAATATATTAGTAAGAAGCTGGACGAGTTTATTTCGTCAGTGCCCTTATAAGTTAATATATAAGGGTAATCATTGCATGGGTTGTGGAGCTTCCTTTCTTGTGCCACATTGGCGTTGATCGATAATAATCTATAATATTTGGCATTTAAGTTGTTTTGTAAGGGTAGCCTGTGCGACTTGCTTTTTCTAAAGTGCAAGTAATAGTTATCGGACAGAAATTGGTTTCAGTGTTTATTGGTGTGGTGGTCCTTCCTTTGACTCACCAGTAATTTACCTAGCTATGGAGATATGTATTCTCTATAAATTTAGCACATTATCATGTCGTTTTTCAATGCGGTTGTAAATATATAATTTGTTTTTATTCTGACGCTTGGTTAGCTATCTATTTAACGACAAAGATGTACTAATTACACAATCCATTATATAGAGCTAAAAATAAAATGATAAATAGTTTTTTAACCTATATTTTATCACTAATGACATGAATATGGCTATCAGTAATTACATAAAAAATATTTAGAAAAAAGTATATAGAGATGTAAGTTATCAATGAAAGTTTCCGAGAAAAAGCTAAAAATACTTCTTAACATGGTTACAGCGTTGTTAAGTTGAAGAAAGGTACATACTTTGAATTGCACATGCGTATATATACATACTAGGCTATAAGTAAACAATAACATATATAAGATAGACGGAGTTTGATATATTATATAATATGTAAATAATTTGTCACTGAAATAGTTATTTGATCACACAATAATGTATAAGAATATCAATAAAATATATCCCTTTTATATAGTTGGGTAATACAATATTACCCAATATTACCCAATATTATAGTTTGTCGTAATTATGTCAGTTAAAAAATTAACTTGATAACATCTTTTTTATTGAAATAATTTTTTAATCAATTAATTTGATTATTTTTCATATCTGCTAAAAAAACATTTTAATAATAATTACACTTTACAAAACTAACATACAATATAGATGTGGTGCTTTTACATTTTACGTGCGGGCGTGTCTATAGATAGAAAATTTATCTACCTAATTACAATACAAAATTACAAAATGACTCAATAAGTCAATCAATATAAGTGATAAATTCTTTGTAAACATATATAACTGTTACTCATTAATTCCCAGTTTAAATACTATTTTTATTCCTCTGCATAAATATATATAATAATCAAATACTTAAGTAAAAATAAGGTAAACGTCAGATAAATATTTTTTCTAATTAAAATAAATTCTGTTATTTGATGTGGAAATTGTACAATAACAGCCATCCTAGACCCAACAATTAAATTTAAACTAATCCTTTTATTTTTTTAAAGAAATTTAGTAAAATTTCTTGTATTTAACTTGTTCATGTCTTGATCACAAGTTGAATACAATTTATAATGTGCAAATTACTCATAAAAAATATAATAATTGGCAATCCCTATAAAGAAAGAGAGTTTATTATAGAATGCGTTAAATAATTGTATAAAGACCATTGTTAATGTTTTAATCAGATAGAAAATTAACAAATATTGATAAAATTACAGATGTATATATTGTATAGCTTATAGATAGTATAATTATATTAGTAAGCCTAAATAAAACGTTTTATGTGTTACATCCTGTAAACAGTACTTATTTAAATAGCCTCTGTACCAGTATTATAATAGACATAATTATCGTGACTAATATATATTCGACCAGAAGTCTCTACCACTTAGCCATAATACAAACCATAAATTCTGTGCGGTTATGTACAGAATCCTTGCTGCTAAGTGGTTTTACGAATGCGATAAATCAATTGCAGCTGTTAAAACCTTAAAAAACAAGTTACGAGAAAAGTTTGATGTGGAACCACCACATAGTCGTGTGTTATCAACGTGGTCAGATAAGCTGTTCCAAACTGGAAGTATTTGTGATGCTAAAAGATGTGGACGCCCAAACGAACGTGGTGATGTGCAACAAGAAGTAGATAATTCTGTTATTGCTGACCCCTATTTAGGAACTAGAAGACGATCAGATGAATTAAATATTCCAAGAACTACAATGGTGAGAGTGCTTAAAGATGATTTGAAGTATAAAAGTTGGAAGCCTGTCAAAGTACAATATTCATCAGCAGAAGACCATGAAACACGTGTTAGCTATTGCGAGTGAATTTTAGCAAAATATGACAATGCGATCCGCCGAGAAAATTTATTTTTTAGTGATGAGTGCGCTATTTATGCTGAGGGTAAAGGAGCGCTTCGAATATCATGTTGTAGTATAAAGAAAATCCTCACTTCTGGGTGCAGGTAAAACAACATCTGCCAAAAATGATGGTATGGGCCGCCATGTCAGCCAATCGTTTGATTGGACCGTTCTTCAATAATGGCTCTGTGACTGCACAATCCTATATCGATCTTTTAAAAAATGAATTCTTGCCTGTTTTACATGCAAGAGGTATTTTAGCTAGGTCTCATTTTCAACAAGATAGCACACACGGCTGGAGATACTAGGACATGTTTGGATCAACATTTTACCGACAGGTGGGTTAGAAAATGTTGGTTTGACTCCATGGCCACCCAGAAGCCCTGACCTTACATCTTGCGATAATGCCCTTTGGGGAATATTGAAACCAATGATTG
>JAUZND010003868.1:0-12024 GCA_034780555.1 Coelogynopora nodosa
TTTGGCTCATTTTGGTTTGATTTGAGCTCACTTAGATCTGACTATAGCTCAACATATATTGACTGTAGCTCAACTTGGTCTGACTGTGGCTCAACTTTAGCTGGAAAAGGTGTAGATTATGTCTCAATAACAAGTATGCATATTTATAATACTAACTAAATTTGAATGGATAATGTATGTATCTAAGATTAACTTTATAATAAATGTATTTCACTATCCCAACAAATAATTATAATTTGATGATGTCAGACTATCAGTTCTTAATTAAATGATTTATTTTAATGAACACTAATATGTATATAACTGGAGCAGCGGATAGGAATGGAAAACAGAAGAGGTAGTGGTTACTAAACTTAATAACATAAAAATATAATTACATTGAAAAAAATTATATATTTATGAAATATAATATAGTAATGTCATATATATCAACACATTAAGTTTTTTGTTTTCAAATTGTATTTGAAAAAAAAGTATTTACAAATATCAAATTTGTGTTCCTATCATAACCAAGTAAATCAATGAAAAGTTTACTCATGCTTTAATAGTTAAATATTATATACTAAAAAAATTCTACAATGTTATCCTTATTAATTAATGAGTAAGACATATAACAGTTTTAACTTGTCATAAAAGTTCTGCAGCAGATGGGAATGGGTCAATTTATATACTAAAATGCACAATTTTTATGTTAAATGACAAATTAAAACCTTATTTGTGCATTAAAAAGTTAACTATTATATACCAAATAAATTTCCATGACGTAATCTTTACAATATAATTAATTATTATGACATATATATCAATAATAGTGAACTTGTTTAAAAATTTAGCAGCAGATGGGGATAGGTAAATTTATATATTAAATACATGATTTTCTATTAAATGATACATTAATACATACTTCCTACAACCTATCATATTGTATGTTCCCTCAATGCAGTTGCAATAACAGGCCTCCTAGCGTCCTAAAATGTTCTAAAATGTCATAAAATATGAAATATTGAAAAAATGTCATAATATAGTATAAAATTTAGAATAATTCATAAAATGTCATAAAAATGAAATTTTATAAAATTCAATTTTTTTATGCTTTTTCTTTTTTTAATAGCTAATAAAGGAAGTTGATACAAATAATAAACAAGAATAAAGCTGAAGCAATCCAAGCTTTAAAGACTGTTGATTCGGGCCATTCTTTTTCTGACTGTGATTCAGATTCTATACAATATCAAGAAATGTTTCCTGATTCTGCAATTGCAGCTGGGTATGCACAAGGCTCTATCAAGGTAAAGTATGTGATTCAATATGGTATTGCACCACATGATTGAATTACTGAAAGATGATATGAAAGATGTTCCATTTACATATTTATTTGATGAAACCACTACTACACAAGTTAAAAAACAATACGATGTCTACATTCAGTATTGGAGCAAAGTAAAAAGGCTTATTCAAATTGCCTATGCTGGGTCACTTATGATTGGTCATTGTTCTTCAGTTGACTTAGTAAATCATTTCAATGATTTTATGAACAAAAAACTTGGGCTGAACCCTCAATATCTCTTACATCTTGGAATGGATGGACCAAATGTAAACTTATCATTTGAAAGAAAAATACAACAATACAAGGATGGTTTAATTTTTTTTATTAGTTACTTGTTGTATTGATTACAATAATTTTATTTTATAGCTAGAATAAATATTGGAAACATTGTCATTACTCACTAACTCTGAGTAAATTAGAGTAGAATGGAACTGTAGTACTTAGTAATAAAAATAAATGTAGAAATAGTAATACATAGTCAGCTATGTATAGTTCAAAATAAAATAATAAAAATAATTTTGTAATATAATTAATCAAAATATAGATGAAAATTGTATATGTTTGATCTTTTATAGTTAGTGGCCAGCTGAAAAAACACATTCACTTTACCTTATTTTCTATATTGCCAACTCATTTGTTACATTGAATGGTGTTCCCTTTGTAAGTATTGTATAAGTTAGACCATGACATTAATACAACATTGACACAACCAATACACAACAAAAATTATGTGTTGATACAAATGAATCAGTTTTTCTTATCATTTTATCTCATTTTTTGGTTTTTACTTTTTCACAAATGGGATTATTTTGTGACCAAATTTATTTTTGACAACAAAATAAAGCTAACTTGTCTACACTATATTAATGTTGAATTAAACAATTTTGTTATGACATTTTATTTAATAAGCAAGTTCCAAGATAAACCCTCTATTTTCAATAATATAATCCAATTTACTTTTGCAATGCGGCATAATTTCGGAATTCCGCACAACACAGTAGTAAATTTGAATGTATATGACATAAGAATGGGTAATTTTGGAACTTGGTCATACTACCATAGTAAATTTGAATCTATGCATTAACTAAGGATGGGCAAGTTTTGAAATAGTCCACCCTTTTATATAATAAATTCTATTTTACTATTGTATTGTGCTGAATTATGAAATTATAGCTATTATGCCATACTAAAATAGTAATTTTGAATTTATTATGGCCAAGTTCTGAGATCAACCATTTTTTCTGTATAAATTTATTACTGTTTTGTTGTGAATTCTGAAATTATTATTATGCCACATTACAATAGTAAATTTATTATTCTAACTATCTAATTATTACCCTAACCCTAACAGCACAAAAGAGTGGGTTATCTTGTAACTTTTTACTTCTATAAAATTCCATAATGAATAGGTTACTTAAATAATAACATAGTGCTTCATTTTGTTGTCAAATTAATTTAGTCACAAAATATTCCCATTCATGAAAAGTAAAAACCAGAAAATGAGATAAAATGAACAGAGGAAATACTGATTATTTGTATCAACACATATTGTTCTTTTTTGTAAATTGGTTGTGTCAATGTTGTACTATTGTCATGATCTTATACAATACTTACAAAGTGAATTACATTCAATGTAACAAATAATTGTGCAATATAGAAAACAAGGTAAAGTAGCGCAAATGTGTATTTGTTTGGCTGGACAGTTGCTATACAATTGATAAAATATAAATATTTTTTATCAATATTTTTATTTATTTGATTACTTAATTTTGAACTGTGCATAGCTAACTATAGTACTATTTTTACTATTTGAACTGTAGTTTTATTCTACCCTAATTAACTCTGATGTTAAATACATAATTTAATTAACAGTGAAATTGGAGATAGTTAGAGGAGAATAGATTGGAATCAGAGTTATAATTGAATAGATTTAAATTGGAGTTAGTTAGAGTAAAATAGAGTGAAATTGGAAAGTTAGTCATTAATGACGATAGCTATATTTATTTTAACCACATTGAGGGTATGTTTATGGAATGGACCATCCCCCATAAATTTAGTATTTTTTAAAGTTTAGCTAAACTCAACTTTAATAATAACTTAAATTTGTGATTGTAACTTATTTTTCTGATACTAAAGGCAATCTTTAATTCACAGAAGATCACTAGTTATAACATAATGCAATTAATTTTCAAAAAATGTAATACAATTAACTGTTACTCAGTTAGGTTATATTTTCATAATTTATTTTGTACACCAGCACAAAATAATAAAGTAAACAATTTATGATGTTTTAAAATCTTATAAATTTACAGTGGCAGTATATCTTTTTATATTCACTTCCCATCTCTGCTAATATGTATTAATTTTGCTTTAATCTCAACATTTAAAATATTTTATAAAATTAGAGTAGTATCAATTAAATGTGTCTGAATATATAATTGTTTCAAATCAGGAATATGTATTATACTCCTACTTTAATGTCCTCTGTAAATCATTGCTAAGATCGATTAAATTATCATGTTCATTATAGAATAAATGTATTGCATGCTCTGAAATTAATATAAACTCATCAAATTCATCTTTATTGAGGTCTTCCCAGCCATACCTAATTATTCACTGTATGGTTTTTTGATACTTCAGATGACTCCCTTCTCGCTATCGTCCTCCACTCAAGCAACACCATTGGGCCCTCTACTCCTCTATGCTAGCCAGACTGGTACTGCACAGGACATTGCTGAGAAACTGCTCCGTCAGAGCGCATCCTTCCTCGCTCTCCCAAGGTTTGTATTTAAGTCTATTCCATAGTTCAATTTCTTTTGTCATTAGAAAAAATAAATTTATGTTAAGAAAAACCTTTGTTATAAAGTTTTGTTATCATTATAAATTAAAATTGTTTGACCACATGTTTATCGCCATTTTTTTCAAAAATATATTTTTTATAAAGCATGGTCAAGTGGTAATGAAAACACTGGATATTTTATGAAATTGTCAAATCACAGATAGGTCATGACATTTTTGTCAATCTATAAATTAAAAAATATGTACTGTTTCTTTAAAAAAAAGATTGTAACATTGAAATATATAATAATATTGAAATTCATTTAACATAATTATTTTCTATTTGCAACTGAAAATAAAAAACCCGTAAATCAATTTTATGTTTTATTTATTGTTGGTATAATTGTAAATTGCTACAAATTGCAAGGTTCTTTCTAAAATATTCAGTATAATGTTATAGAAAAATTAGTATTTCGAGATTATCCATATTTTACCAGATTAGAATACAACATGTTCATGTCGATATTTGTAAAAGCGAGTAAATCCTGTTTATTTTCATTACCTTGTTACCGCAATTGTTGCCAAAACCTTATGTGTTTTAAATTAATTTACTATTTCAAATTGTGACTTATTTATTTCGTAATATAAGGCATTATTATATCATCCCTTTTTTTGAGTATCTATAGATAATTTTTCTGGATCGTCTACATAAAGTAAACCGAACGAAGAAAGGGGTTTTAGATTTACAACATTTTTATAGTTATCACATAAAAACCATATTTGGGGATTTTTTTTCTAGCGTTTTTGATTTTTATTTTATATTGCTGTCGTGTCTATTACATATAAAAATAATATTTTATTTCCCCACCTTGAATGTGTATTTATAATTATTACGAAATATAAGTGAAACTAATATTTACATTTATAAGAATGTAATATAATTATTGTCATTTATATTAATTTGAATGAGAGTTTTAGAAAATCTTTGCATTTGTTTTCGACACATTTATCTCTGGTTTTCCTCTCCAGTTGTCGTCTCCACTCGACGGCGACCTACCCTATCGATCGACTACCGACGGAGCACACGGTGGTTCTGGTGGTGGCCACTGCGGGACAGGGTGACCCGCCCGACTCCCTGCAACGTTTCTGGCGGTTCCTCATGAGGAGATCTTTGTTGTCTGATTCCTTAGATGGTCTCCATTTTGCGGTGTTGGGGTTGGGGGACTCGAGCTACCAGAAGTACAACTTTGTCGGCAAAAAGGTACACCTTAGTTCGTACAGTAGAAGTCTTTGACTTTGAATTTCAAGAAAAAATTATCAATACGGCATCGAAATATCTCATATCTAATTTGGTTTTCTTAAGAAAAAAATAATTTATTTTCGTTTCACAATTCCCGTTCAAATTTTCGGATTGCTCAAAGTCTTTACTTTAAACTGATTTTTGTTAGTAGTAAAACGTACACTGTAGCTTAAATAAAGAACACATAAAAGACATTAATATTTCGAGTTGTTTTTTCTCCTATAATTTATAATACTAGTAAAATCTTTAATTTTTTAATTCTAAATTTATTCCTAACTGTATACAATTCTCAGCATGATATATTTTAATCTGTTTAATCTCATTTTCAAACCTTAGTAATTAATCAAAACTGAATATCCATATTATAGGCGATTTTAATTAAAAACCATTCGTATTTAAGTTTTACTTAATTTTTTTAAATTTTATGTCGTTCTGTTTTCATGCTTGTCCGTTGATAAATTATCTCTTTGCTTTCATCTTATTCAATATTGGTTGCAACTTTCATATCTTATTGTTACTGTCACAACATTTTCTTCTAACTATAATTGTACTTCTTCCGTAATGATTATAAGTATTAGTGTTTGACTTCGAAACTGCGACTGTTATATATATTTTAATAAATCTATTTATTTGTAGATTTAGGCTTTTTAATTTTCTTAAAACATTTCAGTCGTTACCTAGAAATTAATAATTGTAGGAACCCTTCTTTCTAAATATTGACAAAACTTGTATAACTAGATCATCTATAATTTGTTGAGTGAATATATTTTAAAATGCACATGTATTGAAATCCATTGCTTAGGTTAATTTCGTGTAGTGTCCTGAAAAAGTTATCGAAGAGAGTGGAATCTTGCATAAAAGATACAAGGAATATTATTCTGCTAATACGAAGTTTGGTTTTGGTATTCTGTACCTGTATTAAACTCTGTATTCCATTCCTCCTCTACAGATGTTCCGACGTCTGTGCCAGTTAGGCGCGACCCCTCTATTGGACCTGGGGCTGGGCGATGATCAGCACGAGTTGGGGGTAGATGGAGCTCTCTCCATCTGGCTACCGCGACTTTGGTCCTGTCTTCTGCACCGCTATCAGGTATGGTATGCCACCTCAGCTCCCCTGTCAACAGACTCTTTGTTACTTGGTCAACTTGTATATATACGAAAAGTATTTAGTAAACAATATTTTTCTTGGGATTAAGGAGGGGAGTAACTCACATCCCTTCCGCTTTGTATTAATTAATTTAATTTGATTGCGGTTGATAAAGTTATAATCTTTTTTATGTATCATGCCGTAAACAATTGATTTTTAGTCATGGTTGAATGTTTAATTGAAAAAAAATTGGTTAGTAATGGTAATTATATAAGTTTAATCTTCGAATATATGAATAAAAATTTTAATATCTGTCTTATTAAACTTAGTGGGTTTATGTTTTATGATAGCATTGAATCGAATTAGGTAAATATTATTCAACTTGCTAACCTTTTGAAAAGGAACATGTTCAATTTTCAACATATTTGTCTAATGATTTCCCTCTAATATAATGTACAATTCTACACACTTTATTGATTTACCTGACTCATGACAATGGGAATCTCACGGTATCTGAATTAATTTTGTGGTTTTTATTAGTCGTACTTATTGTTAGTTGTTAATATTCTAAAACTATCTCGAATGTAGATGCATTATTTGTCATACTCATAAAACTATTGAGTCTGCAGTCTTTTGACCGATAAATATTTCGTATGAAAATAATACATATTGTAGATTTCCCGCGCTTATGTATAATACTGTAAGCATATTTTATCATTATATATCGTATATTTTTATAAATTATCATATTATTATTACTTACTGTATATCATATTTATTATATTCTACTGATTAAAGAAAAGGCCTGGTTTTAATCAGCCTCTAAAATTAAATTTGTCGCTTTTTTTCAAAAAATATTAGAGCAGTTCTGGGATCAACAAAACTATTTTTTAATTGTAAAGATAAACGAACGTTTTAAAAACCACATGTTCTAGTCAGCGTCGCGTCAATCACAGTATATCTGCGTAGTCTTGCCGATTGTTGGTCCCTAGACCATTAATTTGTGAGCTCTCGGTGGCGATGACAGTGACCAGCCAGTTGGGCAATTGGTTGAAGAGTGTCGTACAGGTCTGCCTTGCGTTGATATTGAGAATTCCCCCAAGCATTCGGGTGTATAAATTATTTAATGATGTTTCAAGTTTTGGTGTTGATGTCCAACTCTTACAACCGAATAGAAGTATAGCGAGTAAGCTTCTAATGTTTAGGTGGTTAGTCATTTTAGATTCCCATACTTAACTTATGTTGTTGAGGGCCTACTAAGCTATGTGTTTGAGGATCTTGTTGTTCTTTTCTATGTTGTCAATCCATGAACCATAGTATTTGAAGTCTTTCTTTCTGGGATCTCATATGCTTTGGCATGTTTATCATTTTTCCCATGTGTATGTAATCAAATGCTTTCTTAAAATCCATAAATGTCAGTACAGCTGTTTGATTGTCGGCTACCACACCCTCCATAACTCTTTTAAATGCCAACATTGTGTAACTGATATGTTTCATTCATAAGCAGTTTTGGTTTGGCGAAGTTTGATGTCCAGAAAACTTCTGATATGGTTCAGGCTCATTCTATGATAATTTCTAATTAATAAAACAAGAATAATATATTATTTAATAGACTGGTTATTATAATAATAAATAAAGACAAGTAATGTTCATTGTTGAGGAATTCCATTATAATAAATGTTTCGTTATTGTAAAGATGTGAAATTTCAATACCTAAAATATTTGTATGTGTTGAAATTTCAGTAGCCTTACATAATTTCACATTAGGAAATGTAAGAAAATGGGTATATTTAAAACAAACTGAATTTAATATTCTGTATTTAAGCAAAATGTTAAATAGGACAATTTATATAATTTAGAGTAACATTTTTTGGAAAGACGAAACACATAAAACGTTTGCGTTATATTTAAGATAATCATAATATAAAAGATCCCGAAGAAATGTGTTTCCATTATTGAAGGAATGTTTACGGACGATTGACTAATTGTCAAATTTAATTTTTAAAATCTGTTTGACAGCTACTTCAACCATTCCTTGAAAAAATTTAATGTTTCCATTTCTTAACGAATTTTTGGAAAACTTTCTGATTTCGGTAATGTATCGATTTAAATAAATAAAGAGTAATTTATCGAACCCATTGTTTTGGAGAATACGATAATTTTTTCAAATATCTCCCTGCAGTGCCAATTAATATGCTCCAGTAGTATATTTGAAAGGGTTTTTCTTCTAATCTGCAATGTTAAGTTTGGTTCACCCAGAGAAACTATCATGAAAAGGTTGGCTTTAGGCCAAAAAGGCTTTTGGGTTCTATAGACCCTCGAAAACTATAATTTGAATTTGTCCTCTTTCAATACTATAGCAAATGACAACAGACTTACTAAAAAGCGCCTGATCAATAAGAATGAAATATTGATCACGATGTTCTTTTTATGTTTTGTTCCCCATCCCGATGTTCTTTTTATGTTTTGTTCCCCATCCCGATGTTCTTTTTATGTTTTGTTGACCATCGCGATGTTCTTTTTCTGTTTTGTTCACCATCCCGATGTTCTTTTTATGTTTTGTTGACCATCGCGATGTTCTTTTTCTGTTTTGTTGACCATCACGATGTTCTTTTTATGTTTTGTTGAACATCACGATGTTTTTTTTAATGTTTTGTTGAACACCACGATGTTCTTTTTGTGTTTTGTTTACCATCACTATGTTCTTTTAAGACAAACACTCTGTCACAAATCGCAAATATCGTCCTCGTGAAATTTAATTATATTTATTACAAATAATATATTTTTATTTGTTTATTTGTACGTTTTTTTATTATTGTAAATATTTTATATTACAGAAAAGTGCTTTAGCTCGATTTCATTCTGCTTTGTACGACCTCAGGTGTATTTCATATTTTGCATGAATATCTTTGAAAACCCAATTGTGTGTACTGTGCACTTATGTACTATCTACCTTTGTATATTTATTGCAATCTTGTTAATCTTACAAATGACAATTTTTGTTGAATTTTAATATACTATAGCATATACTAGTGTATCAATTTTTAATTTAATCATAAATGATCAGCGCTATAATTAAAATCCATGTTTACTGGTTCAGTTAAAAATGTGCTGAGTGTATATAAAACACTATGCTAACAGTGGTATACATCAAAATAATGTGTAATTCTTAAAAAAACGTGAATTTAGCTTCAAATTACCATGGAGACCTTGTTTACACTCTTCTCAATTTCATATTTCACTACAAAATTATACGAGAATTACTTCATTTTATGACTTATTCTATGATCAGGTCCCGCTGGACAACTGGGATTCTCTCACACTTGCACGACTTGATGCATGGACTGCCAATCTACCCAATAAGTATAGCGTACATTGCTCTGAGGTGAATGGTGTTCCTCCATCTTCATCACCATCCCTTCCTCCTGTCGATATTGTTTACCCAAGTCATGCCATCACTAGTTGTCTTGTTTCCAACGAGAGAGTCACTGGATACTCCCACTTCCAGGATACACGACTCATTGTGCTGACCAAGGTACATAGAGGACGTTTACTCCTTACATTTACGTATTATCATGTTAAGCATAATATTTTATATGGTAATTAATTTGATCAAATATTTAAATGTTGTAGTGCATAATATGTGAAGCAACGTATACATTCTACTTTCAAATATTACATTCTAATTTATATTACTGTAATGTTTAACCAATGTTGTATACAATTCTAATAATACACAAATTACGCACTACAAATACATACTACTATTACGCACAATACTATACAGACAGTATTATGAGCGAGTCAGAATCTATTCATTTAAATAGTTACAATATGAATATAATTTATAATAATGTTACATAAATTGTTTAAATTTATTATTATGTAAACATATTTTTGATAGGCTCTTGTCTTGGTGTACATTTCTGTTTTCGATTAAATATATTTTTCTTTATTTTTAATAGAATAAACTAAGATACATGTATACTTATCATATAACAATGTTGTATTCAAATACTGAAACCATCTTCAATACCGTTACTCGTTCTCTTTGGAACTCGATGTATTACTATACCACTGTCGAACTAAGTCTGTTTAAAAACATTAAAATGAAATCTCAAAACTTTTTATTTTAACTGCTTAATTTTGATTCCTTTTTTCTTTTTTTAGATATTCTACATCCTGTATCAAACTTATATTTACACTTATTTTTTATATTATGCTTCAGCACTACAGGCTTTTTCATAGATCTCATTTTAAATATATTGATTTATTGTTATTATGATTTTAGGCAAACCATGGTTCCTACAATCCTGGTGATGTACTCCATGTCCAGCCACAAAACTCAGTCGACAATGCAGCCCACTTTCTCGACCTAATCTACAAGTCTCCTAACTTGTTGATATCTCTGACTCAACGTGACTCCAACTTTCCTCCCCCAACACTTCCCCACGGCTGCACACTGGACTGGCTAGCTCGTCACTACTTCGACATTACATCAGTTCCTCGCAAGTCATTCTTCGAACTTCTGGCCAACAAATCGTCCCACGAAGCGGAACAGGAACGTCTACGTGAATTCTCCGCGCCGGAAGGGATTGATGATTTACTCGAGTACTGCCATCGACCACGAAGAACCGTTCTTGAGGTGTTGGCCGACTTTCCTAACACCTCGCGTTGTCTCCAGGTTGCCGATCTCTTTGATCTAATTGGTCCAATTAAATCACGCGCCTTTTCAATCGCCTCATCATCGCTTGCCCACCCGAGTGAGCTGCATTTAATCGTGGCTGTGGTCAACTATAAGACGAAGTTGTCAATCCCCCGCCGCGGTTTGTGCTCCAATTATCTCGCCAATCTTGCCGAGGGGGATCGTGTTTGTTTGTGGGTGAAGCCGGGGACGATTGTGTTTCCTCGGGTGGTTGAGTCGCCGCCGATGATTATGGTTGGTCCGGGGACTGGAGTGGCTCCGTTCAGAAGTTTCCTTCAGGAGAGACGTGAGGTTTTGATGGATGCGAAGGTAAGCTGGGGGATATCCGATAGTTTGATGATGAGGTGTGACTCGCGTTTAAAATTTATGATTTATTAGTAAAAGTGTTTATTTAATTATATAAGTTAGAATCAGGGTTGGTCTCGGAACTATAAAAAGTTTTCTAATTTGAATTTTCAATTTTGTAGGTGATCGAATAAACATAGAAATGACATTTTTGAAGATAGTCCTGGAAAACCCTATATTAAAAGTTTTTCATACATACATTTTTATGTAGATTCAGTCAAAAACATAAAAATTGACTACGCCGTTATTTTTAAATCCCGTAATTGTCATTCTTTTAAATACAATTATACATTCTATGTATAATTGTATAATAATATTTTACAAAAACATAGATCATTCAAATAACTTATTCATTAAAATACTGCACATTATGAACTTTTAGATGTTATACAAGTAGTATAGGAAGAGTGGATTCTGACTCACTTATAAATAGATCTATGAGTCATGGCTAAAAATAGACCATGACCCCCTACCCCCCCCTATCC